>JBCJKH010019698.1:4589-18023 GCA_039877255.1 Loriculus beryllinus
ATTCTCTCCCCCCATTCCACCGGGCAGGGGAACAGGGAACAAAGAAATGGCAGTATAGTATTTAGCTGCCTGTCGGGTGAAACCACAACAGGGTTTAGATTAAATTCATATGAACCAAGATTCAAACAACAAGAATGAAGTGGGTTTACTGTCTTTACTCACCTGATGAGATAATTACAAAATCCAGCAAAGATGTGTACAAAGTCTCTAGGGATTCTCTGGAATTTCATTTTTCCAGAAGAACTGACTCAGAAAGACAGCCACAAGTTTGGGTGGTTTTCATTTTGTTTGGGTTTCTTTTTTTTTGGGGGGGAGGGAGATGGGGGTTGGTTTGGGTTTTTTGGTTCTTGGGGTGGTTTTTTGTTGATGGTGTTGGAATAGGGATTTACCTCAAAATAACAGAAGAAAATCACAGACTTTACCATTTGTGTGTTTTCCAATTTGCCTGCCCCTGATGCTACAGCTTTTAGAAAACTACCTGTGCTTCTAGTCCTGTAGTTAGCAGGGGATGGTGACAGCAAGACTGAGAGTCAAAAAATACCTCACAAAACCACATGAAAATTTCTGGACAGAAACGAATATTTAAACATAAGTCCCTAACCTAATAAAAAACCACAACAGAGACATCACTAATAGTAAGCAGCAGGGGTTTTTCATGTAATGGGTAAATTTTAAGATACATAAAACCTTTCATTTCAACACCAACCATAGCAAGACAAGTTAAAGCACAGAAACTTAGTATAGTTTTTTCCATACTGCTCTAACAAGTCACACACACAGAACCACAGAATGGTTAGGGTTGGTTAGGGTTGGAAAGGAACTTAAGATCATCTAGTTCCAACCCCTCTGCTATGGGCAGGGACACCTCCCACTAGACCATGTCACCCAAGGCTCTGTCCAGCCTTGCCTTGAACACTGCTAGAGATGGAGCATTATTATCTCTAGCTGAGACTACAATTCCATTAAAAGAAAAAACAATAATCCTGATCATTAAAACTGTTGCATTACTACAAATATGGAACAAAATTATCTGCTCTTTATACATACAGATTTGCACTGGCAATTCAACAGCTTGGTAGCAAGACTGGGTTTTGTATTTTATTCAGATTTTCATGTTTTATTCATCTGAAGTCCAACTTCTATTTTATAAACAGAACTCCCTGCTGTGGGCGTTTCTTCAGAAGATTATTTCTTAAGAGCCTGTAAAATAACTTCAGTACATAAAGCGATTAAACGTAACTAACTTAATACGGATATCGGTCAATAAAATAAAGATTCACATAGTTTATTACTAATAGATACATTTAATTGCTTGTCTCCTCAAAGAGCAACCATTATGACAGCAGGTGAGCTTAAAATACATAGCTATCTATGTACATGTATATCCTTCTTCATCAAAAAGGTGATTATGGCATGACCCTATTAAGTAACAGCAAGCTCAATATATCTGATGCATGAAACTGATTAAGCTGTTTGCAGGCTAAAGGGCAGAAAAACACACATCATAAGTTGTTTTCCAGAGGTCTGATCAGAGCAGTGAATGCAGACAGAAGCAGTCACTTCTCCTCATACTATATCCCTTAAGTAATACACACATATATACAAAATTAATGATACTGGAAAGCAGCCATAGAGCTGAACAGAGAAACAGCACTTGTGAATCACTAAAACAAACCAACCCAAACAAAACAAACAAACAACTTTTCAAACCACTCTCATTTGAGCAATCTACCAATAATTCAAAGAGCTATACTCCACCCAGCTATTCAAACTTTCCTACAAACAACACAGTATTAAAACTCAACTACTTCAAAAGACAGATAACAGCATTGTAAAGCTGCAGAAGATACAGTGTATCACATGCAAAATATATGGAAGTGATGCACATGAACAATTTGGTTTTAGAGAAAGCAAAGAGAAACAGGACAAAAGATCAAGTCTAAAGGAAAAGTTAAACACAACTGGCAAATATACTTCCAAGAAGCCAATATTTGAGAGGAAATGCTAAAATTCAGCAAGTCATTTGCTAAAAAGGAACTTCTAACTTCACCTATAATTTTAAAAAGTGAACAGAAATTCACTTTACAGTCTTACACCTTTCTTTCAATGCCATTGGCTATAAGTCTATAGAAGTTTCCAGAGGAAAACAGTAATACCCCTGAAAACCTAAATAGCAGTTGAGATCACGTTTCAAAACAGTAATGTGTTATGATTGTTGAAAGGAACCTTCTTTCTCAGAAAGAAGACTTTGGCTAATTTATCTGTAACCATAATTTCTAAATTACAGGACAATTTTAAATAATCAGTAATCACTTTCATTCTTGAAAGCCCTCAAGGATTAGCAAACCCTCTCCACTATCTCTTCTTCCACTCAGCTTTTTGTCAGGTTTAAATTCACATGCAACCCTGTACAACTGCTGGAGTCTACAAATAAGGGGAAAAAAGAATTAAAATCATAGAAATTACTGCACAGATAGGCAAGCACTCTGCAAGATCAAGTACTAATGTAAAAGTGAGGTAGATAGCCTGGATAAACACAGAAAGATTGATAATACAAGACTAGTACACTAGTTCATAGACACTGTGAGGACATGTGGAACAAAGAAGTCATGGAGGGCTCCAACTGCAGAGTGGAGAGATGCCCAACTAATTGCAGTGGGCACCATGGGAAATTAGCTTTAAGCTTTTAACTGAGAAATGGCTAAAGGACAGGAACAGGAGCTTTCACACCTTAGTTCTACCAAAAAACAAACCAAAAACCCACATTTGAGGTAGATTTTTTTTTATTATCATTTTAAATAGAATTCTTCCACATAGCAGACTCTGCAATGGGTTTCCCAGAAGCACAGCTGCTAGCAAAAGATCAGTAACTAGACCTGTGCAACTGACTGATTCTGGACACAAAACAAGCCATCTACCTATTGTATGGTCTCAGAAAAGGAGTAACAGTGAGAGAGGATAGCTCCACCACCGGAAGCCTCTGCAGTCACATTCCATCATAGCACAAATTCACTTCAACATAAATCTTTAACAATATTCATGTTGTTGGAAGGCCCCTTAAGGTCATCATGGGCAGAAATGAAAGAATCCTTGATGCAGCCTGCTGTCTGCTGGGTTTACAGAGGAGCTCAGGCATAGCATTGGAGAACACAGACATGGATGCAGTGTTAAGACCACTCAAACCACATCTGCTCTAAGTGCACTATTATGATACAGACATTACATAAACGGACTCCTTCAGCTCCTCCTGAAGCCATAGCTTCCTCACAAACATAATAAAGTGCTGAGAAGGAACATAGCTAAGTAGAACAAACATTCTGAAGTACAATTTCAGAGAACATGCAAGCAGAAAGAACCATTAAATCGTCAAATCTCAACTCCTTTCTATTACCCATTACACTTCACTCAACTGTATTTTACTAGAGCACTTATGCCAAGATGGTATCAAAAGCTAGGATTTCAAGACATTCACAGCAGGCTAACTACGCAAATGGTTAAAGATGGCTCTTTGCACCTAGCTTCAGCTTCTTGTTACAATTTTTTACTAGAAATTTCTCTACTAAATTTAAAGATCTCTCAAGTATCTAAGCTTTTTCCCTCTAAATTCTATATAAGTAACTAAATGTCATAAATTACTTACCAAAAACTAAACTGCAACTTGTAAAGTTTGCTTCAAAAAAGAGAATGTGTATATACAAAGCTGCCTAACTTCATCAGTACACAAGGAGGGGAGAAGCTGCATGTAGACCACTAGCCACACCAAATACTATACTTCAAACTTATCCTGTGCTGAAAGGAAATTACAGTTACAAGCCTGAAGAACAGTATGATGCCAAATAACTTGTTTGGTGGTTTCATTACCACTGAGGGATATGTACATCTACCTCCACACAGAGAATGCTGGTATTAACAAAATCCCTTTGTCTTTAATCATTCCTTGGACACAGAAACAAGGGGGGGAACAATCACCATACACACCTTTCAGACTGAGACTTCTTACATACACTTTTTGATTCAGTCTCTAAGTGCTTAAATCAATAGCTGAGCTAACAACAAACTAACAGCTGACGTTCAAGAGAAGTAGTGTTAGAACAGTGAGCCTTCAGTGGTAGAGCCCCTCTGACTGTAACACAGGAATACAGAGCAGAGTAAGGATGGGTTTCCTACCTGCCACATGCGTAAAAACGTGTGTGATGGTAAATGCGGCAGACAACCCACACTATGTGTTTTGAGGTTGGTTTTGGGTTTTAAGTTTTTTACTTCAAAGAAGTCCTCAGATAACCCACAAGTGAACAGGTGTAGTAGAATACAGCTTACCGTGATGCTGGGCAAAATTTCACTTTTCATCAGTTATACACACAATAGATTTTAGTCACATTAGTAGAATGATACAGGAAACGGTTTAACATTTTTTAAAAAAATAACAAAAAACAGTTTGCTGGCATGCTTTCACACATGTTGCTTGCAAATAGACTTCTCATTCCAGTCAGAAGAGACAGATGTATAGAAGCCACGGCTTCAAAAAAAATAGGCTAAATCCAAAGTCAGTAGAAGTGAGCCACCTCTCCTCAATACTCATACCTTGACTGATAATCACAGAGGTTTCTGTTTCTATTCGCATGCTCTGTTTGACTTTTATAAGTACCACAGACATAGACAAGATACTCAATACCTAGAAACAAGCTTAGATTGAGTTTAAATTCCAACCCCTTTCAAACTTAAGAGTCTCAAGGAAAAGATTAGGCAACATAGAAATGATGTCCTCACAGAGGCCTCCACTACTCCAATAAAACAAGTCATCTCTTTTTTTTTTTTTTCTTCGTTTTCTTTCTTTTTGTAGGCAGAACTAGCACAATAATTTCAGATTTCTGGTAACAAAAAGTCTGAAGTGCTCTTAGATAAGAACATACACCATTTGTATTAGAAAAACATATTCAAAGGATGTTAAAAGCAAGAAGCAGCATTAGAAGCAGAGCTATAATAGTACCTTAGAACTGTAGGCTAATGTAAAACATCCTTTCATATACAGTTAGGCCAGTTACTAAAAGAAATGTGTGGTTACATAAAAACACAAGAGGTATTAAACAGTTCAGAAGATACCATTAATATGGGGGAGATAAGGGAAGAGAAACACCACATCCTGAAAAAATCTCACAACAGGAGTTCCTGTCACAGAATTATTACAGATTTAAATTTTGGAAATGGGAAATCTATGGCCTTGCAGAAGACCTAGACATGCAATGTAGAGGGAAAGGATTTCAGAAAACAAAACACAGCAATCAACAGCTGCTGATCATAGAATCATTTAGGTTGGGAAAGATCTGCAAGATCACCGAGTTCAACCTAGCAACAGAATGCTTCTGTGAAGGAGTCCCAACTCAACATTTTGGGGAAGACAACGGGATTCCAACTTCTTTACCAACTCTTCCAAGCTTCTCAGATGAACCACAGAATCACAAAATGGTTTGGGTTTGAAGACCACCTAGCACAACCCTCCTGCCAAGGGCAGGGGCATTTTTCACTAGATCAGGTTGCTCAAAGCCCCATTTAACCTGACCTTCCAGTGACAGGGCATCCAAAACTTAGCTGGCAACCTGTTCCAGTGCTTTACCATCTTCATCATAAAAAATTCTCTTTATGCCCAATCTAAACATACCTTCTTTCTGTTTAAAACTATTACCCTATCTCCTGTCACTTCAGGCCTTGGTAAAAAGTCTGTCATTCTTCCAAGCTCTCTTTAAGTACTGAAAGACCACAATAAGGTCTCTTCAACAAGCCTTCTCTTTCCCAGGCTGAACAACCCAAATTCTCTCAGTCTTTCTTCAAGGAGAGATGTTGCAGCCCTCTGATAATTTTCATGGCCCTCCACTGGATTTGCTTGAGTAGGTCCACATCTCTCTTGTATCAGTGGCCCCAAAAATGAATGCATCACTCCAGGTGGGGTCTCACCTGAACAGACTAAAGGGGGAGAATCACCTCTCCTGACCTAATGGACATGCTTCTTTTTATGGAGGTCAAGATACAATTGGCTTTCTAGGCTGCAAGCATACATTGCTAGCTCATGTCCAGTTTTTCATCATCAATACCCCCAAGTCTTTCTCTGCATCCCCGAATCTGTACTGATATTGGGGACTGTACCAGTCCTGGGCAGGACCTTGCACTTGTTCTTGCTCAACTTGAAGAGGTTCACATAGGCCCACCACTCGAGCCTGTCAAGGTCCCGCTGGATGGCATCCCTTCCCTCAAGAACAGCAGCTGCACCACTCAGCTTGGTGTCATCTGCAAACCTGCTGAAGGTACACTCAATCAGACTATGTCATTAATAAAGACATTGACAAGCATCAGTCCCAATACAAATGCCTGAGAGTGACCATCTGTTACTGATCTCAATTTCAACATTGAGACATTAACTGCGACTCTTTGGATATGCCCATCCAGCCAGCTGCTTATCCATCAAGTAGTTCATCCATTATACCCGTACCTGTGCCATTTAGAGACAAGGATGATGTATGAGTCTATGAGATACTGTCTCCAACAGATGGAAACAAAATTTGAGAGACAACAAGTACATATTTTCACCTTGTCACTCATTTTCTAGACTTCTAAGATAGCAATAACTCACATACAGGCCATGGTTTAGTCAATTCAAACCTATTTTTTTTAAACAGGTCAATTATTAAAATTATTAGCCACTGCCATAGAAATACCTAAAGGTAACAGAAGAGACTTGCCAGAATAGTGGCATGGGTAGAGAAAAGAACACATAAACAACTTTTCAGCCACTACTAATAAGGAAGAAATAGATACAGGAAAATAGATACAACAAAAGCTATGGCTATGGCTACAACTGCCTGACAGAAGGATAGAGCCAGGAGGTTTCTGGTCTCTGCTCGCAAGGAAAAAGTGATAGGACAAGAGGAAATGGCCTCAAGATGCACCAGGAAAGGTTTAGACTTGAGATTAGGAACAATGTCTTCCCCAAGGGGTGGTCAAGTATTGGAACAGGCTGCCCAGTCATCATCCCTGGAAGTGTTCACAAATCATGCAGACGAGACCCTTAGTGACACGGTTTAGTGGTAGCCTTGGCAGTGCTGGGGAATGGTTGGGCTTGATGATCTTAAAGGTCTTTTCCAACCTGGTTGATTCTATGATTCTGTTTAGTAAGCAATGCTTATAAACAGAGCAACTTAAGAAGGAGACTTAGCAGATGTACCTCTTCCTTTCCACCCTCTGACTGCAAACTCAGACTGCTCTGAGTAGAAAGTGTTTGCCTTGATTGCAACAGATAGAAACTTATGCAAACAGGCAAGAGATTCACTCCCTGGCTAGAGGACCAAAGAAGCACCAAGATGCAGAGGACCTGTGGAGGACCATGGTAATGTCAATGCTTCGACTGGAGCAGACACCGGAGGAAGGCGAAGGTACCTGAACGTGAACAGGAGCCACCTTTAGCCCAGGCACGGCGGTAGCTGTGCCGTGTTCCCCGCAGGTCAAAAGCGCCGTCATCACCCAGCGATGCGCTCCGGAGGAGGGGGCCGCGCATGGGCCGCCACAGCGCTCCTCCGCCGTCCGCACCTCCGACTCAGGCTGCCGCTGCCACCCGGCCAGCAGCAGAGTCGCCCAGAGGCCCCGGGAGCATCGCCCGGGCTGCCAGCCCCCTTCCTCAAACCCCGCCGCGCCGGGCCAGGCCACAACCACGGGGACGAGGGGGACGCCCTTGGCGGCCGGTCAGGTCCGGCGGGGCCAGCACCGCTTCTGTCGGTGTCACCGGCGTGCCCCCGGCCCGGCATCCCCTCTCCCCACCGGGCTCGCACACCCTCCTCGTCGCATCCCTCCTCTACCCACCCCGCTGCCGGTGGCTTTATCGGCTGCCGGCGGAGGGAATGGCGGGAGAGAGCCGTTACCTTCGCTTTTGCCCAGGATGCGGCAGCAGAGGTTCTGCAGCAAAACGTTGGGGGATTTCTGGTCCGGAGTCGCCATCGCCGCCCGGGAGGCAGGAGGTGTGTATCCAGCGGGGGAGCGGGCGGCAGAGCCGGAGGCACGGCGGGATGACAGCGGAAGGGAGGAGAGGAAGCGCGCCCTCCCCTCCCGCTAAGCAGCGCAAGGACCCGGCAGCACCGGCCCCCGCCGCCTTAGGGCGCCATTTTAACACAACCCGCCGAAAGCCGCAGCGGCGGCAGCCAGGCACCCACAATGCCCCTGCGCGCCGGGCGGCAGCGGAGGGTGCCCCCGGGAACACGTTCCGCCGCGCCGCCGCCTCTCGTCGCCCGCGGGTTCCGGGGCGGGCAACACGCACATGAATACAGGCGGAAAGACACGCAGCCCTTCCCGCCGCAGCCCCGTGCGGGGCCCGAGCTGCCGCCGAGCCCCGGGACACCCGCGTAGAGGGCAGCAGGGGTGGAGAAGGCCTGGGTCTCCTGAGGCAACGCGGCGGCGACTGGGCCTAGGCCACTGCTGCAATGCTTGTGATGCACACCAACCCCGGCTGAAAGTGTCCCCTGAATTCCCAAAACTGAATAGAAAATTCCCATTCTGCAATAGCATTTGAGTTTTGGGAGACGTCCTCGCATCCATTTCCCCGAAAGCTGGGGAGATGAGGCTTACTCATTCCTCCTCAGAGAAAAACAGGCAGGGTGGCAGCACTTGCTGTGACTCACAGCCCTGGGGAGCCCGGGCACGTTGGTAACTTTTCCACACAAAGTAGTTATGAATCGTAGAATCAAGTAGGTTGGAAAAGAACTTCAAGATCATCAAGGCCAACCGTTACCCCAGGACTGCCAAGCCCACCCCTCAAGCATGTCACTACACGGGTTTTGACACCTCCAAGGATGGTGGCTGCACCACTTCCCTGGGCAGCCTCTTCCAAAATCGCATCACCCTTTTGGTGAAGAGTTTTTTCCTAATATCCAGTCTACACCTCCCCATCACGGCTTGAGGCTGTTACCTGCAGATCTGGAAAAATGTGTCAAGTTCTGTTGTCCCAGATCTGGGTTCATTCACCAGGTGTGCAAGAAGCCAATAAACACACAGGGCCAAGGTGTTTATTTCATGCCTGCAGAGATGGGTGCCAGGTGGTAATACCACAAAGCTAGTACCCCAAAGCTTCCCAAACCGCAATTATTTATACACACCGAACATTAACATATTCCATCTCCTAATACATATGTATTGTTATTCACTCTTATGACTGGCTAAAACTGACTTGCCTAACATAGAATGATTAGGGTTGGAAAGGACCTTAAGATCATATAGTTCCAAACCCTGCCATGGATGGGAATGCCTCACATTAGACCAGATTCCTCAAGACCCTGTCCATCCTGGCTTTCAACACTGCCAGGGATGGAGCAGCCACAGCTTCCTTGTGCAGCCTATTCCACTGCCTCACTGATCTTACAGGAAGGAACTTCTTCCTTATATCCAACCTAAATTTCCCCTTTTAAGAGTTTCACTTCCTTAATCTTTTGAGATTGTGGTATACCTGGGGTAGGTGGTCTATGAATTTGTGGTCATGATCTCCTGTTGTCATTATTACCTTTTCCCCTTTGTTTCACCTGGTTTGGCAGCCCTAAACAGTACTTTGCTGACTGTTGCCCTAACAAACCATTATTCTCTTCTACGGTCATCATCTGAGACATATGTAAGTTGCTACCCATTGTTAAAATTTCAGTAAGTCCACCAAGCAATGTAGCTAAGTTAATGTTAACCTTTAAGTTCATCAAGATAAGTTGATGAGTGTATCAGATTAAGTCCATCAGATATTCCATCCACATTCATCCCTCAGACTTGAGGCTGGGCAGTCTTAGTCCCCTGCGAAGGTCTTGAACTCCACTGGGCAAGACAGAGCTTGTCAGGCTTGTCATCTCCTAACATGGATACAGACTTCACAAGACGTCCGCCTTCCATTTCTTTTACTTAGTAAATTCACACTGGGTCCAGCCCAAAATACATATTTAGAGAGTAAATATTCTGCTGTGCTGCTGGAGCTCTGTCTAACCCACCTCTGCTCTGTCCTGTAAGAGGTGCTTTGAATGCTGGAGTAGCCAGGTGGGCTTGGTGTCCCACTGTCTGTAAACAAATATTCAATCAAAATATTTTGATATAAATACAAATACATTCCTACTGTGCAGTACACTTTCTGGCAGCCCCTGTTGGCTTCATTATCTCTTCATAGTGTAGCTATGATTTTGTGTGTATTCCTTCTGCAGACACACATACAGGCCTTTCCTTATAGGAACATTATAGGTGTAAATGGTGGCTTATCACTAGCATTACTGATAGCGACTTGATGGCAATCTTGTCTCATTAATCTTGATTGCAAGTGCAGAACTGAAATTCATTGAGGATGTATGGGGTTTTTGTCACTTGGAATACTGTAGTAGACCTATCATAGTCTCACCACTCAGATTATAGCTCTTCAAATCTTAATGATACTTTCTTCAGGCTCTTTTGAGAAGTAAGGTAGAATCCTAAATTAATAAAGTTACCAGAACTTTATCCCATGTGAATAAGGCAGGGGGAGGAGAGAGAAAGCTGCATCTCTAATAATTCTCTAAGAAAGACTTCAGAGATGGTGTGACATGTTTTTTGTACCAAGCAGCAGACTTTCTGTTCCATTCTCCATCTGAAGCAAACACAATTGCTGTCCTACAAAAAGCCAGTGGCTCACTACTGCTGATGGTCACTCCAGATTTAGATTCCATCATGGAAGGTGTTAATCGATCAAGCAGCAAATATGGTTTTTCACATGGGAAAAAACCCAAAACCACCACTTTGGCAATAATAACAGGAAGTGATGTTCTTTTACAAAATCTTTACATTCCAAGGGAATCCAGTCACTCACAAATATCCTGTTACTGCTTTCAAGTGGATATTAGTAATTCTTTCTGGTCATGCTGGTCATTTTACCTGTGGCAATAGTGTCACCATTCTGAAATTGGAACATATTACAGAGCAGCACAATAAGAACATGCCATTAAAATGTGCTCACTTGTGTGTTGCCTGCAAGCAAAGGTACAATTACTAATTTAAGCTTTTCAACTTCAGCAAAACTACATCCTATATTATGTTTCTGAAGCACTGTAATAGCTGACGATTACATTACTGGGAATGTATTATTTAATTTCTAGCCCCTTTTCCTAAGAAAAGGAGGCTTAGCAGTTACTCTGTGTGTCTGTGCCTCCTCATAACTCTTGGTTCTCTTCACCAATTTTAAACAAATTTAGTAGAGGAGTGGAGTTCTTAAGGATATTTCTTAAGAAAAATTTAATGAAATTAGTCAGTGAGAGTACTGAGGTCAAATTAGTGCCTCTGTGAAAAGAAAGGTAAGGAGAACTTCGTTATCCCTATTGTGTTTGCTGTTTGCAAATCAGCTGATTGCTGTGCACACCCTGGACAGCTAGGGATATACACCTAGCTCTGAACCTTTCTTGCCAAGCCTGATAGATGGATGCTGTGGGAGCCAAAGGTGTAAGGGAGAGAGAGCTCTGGAAATAATGTGGAAAGTGATCAGAAAGAGGCAGGAGGGATGCAAATTGCTGGGAAATGCAGGAAGCGAAGCTTCATTAGTTCTGCTGCTCACAGATCTCCTTGCTTTTCTCTTAATGAAAATAATTAATCCTGCAATCCTCTTTAGAAATACTAATTCTGATAAGGCAGGTTGCTAACATATGCAGGTTATTGTGGTTTTACCAGCTCCAGTGCAGCTTAAATCAGCTTAATATGTCCCCCAGCATTTTTATGACATAGAGAATCATATCTTAATTTATTTCATTTTTGAAAATGGAGAAAGAGAAAATAACAAATATTTTTTCTTACTGGATAGCTGTAAACTTAGCTCGCCTTGCTGCTTGGCCTCTGAGCATTGGACTATGAAAGAAAGCAGTAGCTGCTCAGATTTTTCATAGTACAGAAAATCCATAAAAATCCATAAGTTAACATGGATAAATGCATGCTTTTAAAAGTATGACAGTGACTGACTTACAAGGAATTCAGTTTATCCACAGAAGCTTAAGGAGACTTGTGTTCAGAGCTGCTACATAAAGAACATATTTTTGCTGTTACATAGCTTTATAACAGAAGAATCCAGCAGGAGGTGAAAGTTGAAGCTTGCCAAAAATAAGGCTAGGAAAAAAAAGAAAGGGTTTAATTCAATAAGGATGTTCAGTCAGTAGAGAGAGGTGTTTAAGAGCATGGCACTTTCTCCAGATCTCAAACATTTTAAGTCAGCCTTCTGCTACAGGCCTAGAGCAGATAAAAACTGACACACAAGCAAATGAGTTGTGTTTATGTTGTGCAGAAGATCAGACTGGAGGGTATCTTAATCCCTTTGGTCTGAAGCTTTTGAAATTTAAGTAATAATGCTAAGAAAAGATTCTTACCCTTATAAAAATCTTAGGGTTAATTGTTCCAGTTTTCTCAACTCCTTCATGGTTATATCTGCGGGACACAATACCTTAGATAGCACTAGCTGTTGGTGGGACACAGCCAAATCATGTGTAGAGCATCATGACGACACCTCTAGCATTCCACTGTGCCAGATTGACTTTTTTGTATCATATAAGAATTATATGCCAAGCATAATAGTGGCTGGAGACAGTGGAGGATACTATCTGTGCCTTACTTAGCATATCACAGCCCTGAAGGAGCGGTATCTAGCTCTGCTGACTCTGATACCATCTGACTTCTGTACCGCAGCATATATTTTCCACACCGGCAACCCTGTAACAGCCTAGAGCCCTGCTATGTTGAGTCTGCAGTATGAAGAGGAAGTCTGTGTTTCTGAAGGGCGTGTTTCAGGAAGAGGTGCTGTGACTTGATTTCTGGTAGATTTTTCCCTTTGCACAAGTAGGGCTTAGATGAAGAGAGAGTTTGATCCAAGTTTAACTCTGCTGAGTGCCTTAGTTCTGCATTGCAGCCTACTTACTGGGACTTTCACAATATTACTACCACCTCTCCATTTTCTAAACTCTTCACTTTAGCTGTTCTGTTGACTGAGGAGCCTGAAGTGTGTTCCAAAATGCCATACACCTACAGAAGGTCCACTGAATTGGCATTTATGTCAAAAAAGAAGCCTGTGTTTTGAAATACTTAAGAGATGCCAGAAAATATGATTTTAGCTATGTAAGGGCAAACCTAAAGACATTTTATTTTTTTCTATGTTGGAATTCTGCTCAGTATTTAAAGTAAAGCAACAATTCAAGATGTAATGCTAGCTATCCTATAAACTGGAACCTGTAGTAATGTTTTGCTTCTCAGAACAGTTGTTTCCTCTGGTGGTGCTGCCACAACCTGAGAAGTATTTGTTTTTTCAGTCCAGTACTTCTTAGCCATAAACAGAATTCTTTTCCAACATGAAGATATACAGACAGGCACACACTGAAGCCCACTCAATATTAAATGTTATTGATCACAGGGGAGAACAGCATTATATACCTT
>JBCJKH010019699.1:10048-27538 GCA_039877255.1 Loriculus beryllinus
CTGCAGACCTCAGCTGTGTCTTCCAGGCTGGGTGCTGGGAGAGGAGACAGCCAAGAGTGCATGCTTCTCCCTATCCACTTGGTTAATGGTCATAATAATTTTCTGTCCCCACCAACTACTGGGAGACCTTTACACCCCATTATTCATGGCTCCCTTTGCAAGAAATCCTTCTTGACAGCAGAGAAAAGTAGGAGAGCAAGTAGAAAAAAACCAGGAGGAATAGATCATCAGTGGAAGCTTTAAGAGCTTGTTCCACCACCTCCCATCCTAACCACGCACAGCTGGCAGGGCAGTCAGAGAGCAGTCCCACGAGATCTTGAATCACAGGCCCAGGACACCCACACTTTACTTGCCTATTTACTTGCACATGCCATGTTGGAGTCTCTCCATCTCCAAAGAGGGCCTCCGCTGGTTTTGAAGCTGTGCTTTTGTTTGTAAAAATGTACTCATGTTTTGTGTATAAAACTAAACCAAACCGCAGAATAACTCTTGTTATTCAGCCAAATTGGATTCACATTGGGGTGGTGAAAGTGGGTGTCAACATGATGTGTGTGTGCGCATGCATCACATACAGACATAGAGAGGGTCATAGTTTTTTGTAAGTGTATTTGCAACTGGAATATAAACAGAAATTCTTTCTCATAGACACGGATCAGGGCACTGGATGTTTTCTCTGTGGAATTTCAGTGTTGTTCCTTATCTGGGAAACTTGTATAGTTTCTTCTTGCCAAAGTAAAATGTATCTTAGATTCATGAGACTGAAGAATTATATTCTGGTACTTCATGACCAGGGCCACTTGGCCACGAGCAATCAGCTTGTTTAGATGTTGCAGGGAACCTTTATCCTTCAGTGAATCAAGCCTCAGTGTCTGCAGATTGCTGGTCTTATTGCAGGCTCATCTGCGAATCACAGCCCTTCACATTCTCACCTCCCCTGTTGGCACAAACATCCAGCAAAAAAACATGAGCTGTGCACACTGTGCTCCTCCTCTGCTTTAGAGACTTACTTGGTTACTTTATCAATTAGGGATGATGTTTAAGTCCTATTGAAGTTTTTCTATTAATATCACTTAGCCGTGGTTAGCAGAAATCAGATAATTGGACTTTTCTTCCAAACATGCAGAAAAGCTGACAGCTCACAGGAATTAACAAAGATGTTGGCTGGGCAGAGATAAAATTTCCACTTCTCTCAAGTGGTTCTGAGGGCCTAAAACCCTTTTACAAATCACAGTCATGCTGTCTCATGCTCAAACTGGGGTGCTCAATGTCTTGTTGAATCTATTGATTACCACATCACTAATGCAGTATGAGCATTGCCCAGGCACAGCCACTGATGTACATTTAGAGCTAAAACAAGAATAAACTTTCTCCACTTTAACCTAGGAAATTAAGGGAATATAACATTCCATTAGAGCATTTGTGTGTGTGTGTCTGTCCCCAGAATCTACCACACTGACTTGGGTCTCACTGACTGTCTGTACACACTAGCTAGTTGACTACTGCTTCACTTAGAGACCATGATCATAAAAAATCTCCCTATGCTTCTGCACCCACATCTCTCTCCTGTGTATTGGATGAAGTAGCTTCCTGGTGGCAAAGCTGCCATCCAGTAAAGATGAGTAATTCTGGTGCCTTCTGCCATCTTCCCTGCGTGCAGCAAACAGCAAATAAGTGTGGAAAGTCCAGTTATATAGCAGTAATAATAGCTACAAAGTTTTTATGTGGATGATTAGGCTTTTTTTATGCTCTCTGGCAATAAATCTGCATGCAGAAGTTATATTATAGCTTTCTGCAGAACCAGGAAGGTTATCTATTTTCTGCAAAGCCATTTTTATACAAGCTTGGGTTAAAGATGGAAAAACAAACAACCTGGTAGTTACTGGGAGGTATGGGAGGGAAAAACAGTTCCCAAGATCTTAGAAAAGGAGGCTGCTGTGAAAAGCCATCTATTTATTTAAGTGTCCTTAGCAGGCCTATACAGAAATGTCCCCTTCAGGCAGTGCAGTTATTAACAAATGTAAAGAAGCAGTAATCGAGTGTTGGAACATGGTTTCAATCTGGTTTTTTCCTTTTATGGTAAAGCTGCCAACTTGCTGCTTCATTGTGATAAACAGTCTGATTTTGTTTGTGATTAAGCAGAGCTAGCTGGTCTGTCAAGAACAGAGGGGCATCTGATCCTTACAAGCAGTCTGGAGGTGTTTGGTGAAAAAGCTAAGCAGATACAAGGGAAAAAAAAAGGTCAACTGCATGTTAAGGAAAGCTGGTGGGGTTTAGAATATAAATGTAGATCTCCGTGCTATTGAAAAGTGAGGAGAAACATTGAAAATGGCCAAAACATCTAATATGGTAACACAGGGGGTGGGTATGACAGTCTTCTAAGTAGTGTCAAGTTTTTAAAAAGGCATTAATCAAAAAGATGTTGGCATCTAGAAGATAAATTTTGTTACTTTTTAAGCCCCAGGAATTATGTTTAAAGAAGTTTTATTCATGCAAGTCATTCTCTTCTGATAGATCAACTCACATAAAGTTGCATACTCCAAAACAAGGCACAGTATTTTCTATGTAGAATAAAACATTCCAGAACAGAAATAAGAGTAATTGAATGGGACACCCCTTGAAAGTAAATGAGGCCAGCATCTGCAGCTCAAGTCCTAACAGAATAGGATTAAATCTCCTGGTATGTTTCATCCTTAGCACTGCAATTTGTTAAAATTGCTGAAGGAAATAGAGTCACATCTGGAATTCTGCCTTCATGAGAGTGCACAGGACAATTTGTCAGCAGGAGATGTCACAGTACAGGCTGCACAGTTTAGGTTGCAGGGCTGAAAGCTTTCAAGACTTCATATGGTCTCCAAACACAAGGGAAGTTAGAAGAGAATAAGTCCAGCAACCAAAAGAGAAGCTTGAGAGAATATCATGAGGTTGTTCACCTGCAGAGAACAGGCAGACTGCACTGGTCCAGTCCCAGCAGCCTTTCACACTACAAGAGAAAGCTGAAAGCAAATAAATAAGTTTTATTTTCCCTCCAAGAACACCCAACACCCCTCAAGCAAGTTTCTGTCAGAGTCTCAAAGAGCTTTCACCAGAAGGCATCCTTGGAGAGCCAGCAACCACCCAGCAGTCCCTGCTTTCAGTTTGATTCCTTCCAGGACCAGACTCATCGTGCCTTCTGTTCCCCTGTTATTCCTATTTCTGCAGGATTTGTTCCCTGTACCAGCATAAGGAGCTGGGCTGATCAAGTCCAAAGAAACTCGGTAACTCTGGCTTGGCTTGCACAGCCTGTTCTCTATCCCAGGGGCAGTGGGTGCACCTTCTGACCTTCCTAATCCTTCTTTTACATTTCAGCAAAGCTGCCCATACACATGCACTCATGCGAACCCCTGTGGTGGGCCAGTTTATGATATACCTTCAGGAGAGGCTTTTTGCTTTCTGGGGAGCAAAAGAAGGGCAGTAATGGGCAGCAAAGAGTAGTGAGAAAATACTTGGCTTGGAAGAGACCAACTTTTTCTGATGTTCCCTGAGCTCAAAAATTCAACTGGCAACTCTGTATCAAGGAGTCACTTTTATTTTCTTTGTGGTATTTCTGGGTTTGTGATGCAATATCAATATATGCCCATGGTTTCTATTTACACAACAGTGTATTTTTAGCAGGAGTTCTACTGTGTTGTCACGTTTTTAATTTAAAAGAAAGCAAGCTCGTATCAAGTTTTTTAATTTAAAAGAAAGGCAAGCTTGTATCCTGCAGTGAAAAATAAACATGGCTCACAGCTCCTCTACTCCCAGCTTTTTATGTGGAAGAGTCCTGCTGTGCTGATTGCAGACAAATATCTCCAATAGAAACATAATGAGTCATTTTGCACCAATTTACTGAATAAAGCAGTTCAGTGGCACCATTTGTGGTGTGAATGGTCAATAAAGCAGTCAATGCTATAGCTGTCAAGGAACTGGGAGTAAAACAATTGTTCAATATCAATCCCAGCCATAGCAGAATCCTCCACTGCTTTTCCTAGACTGGCTGTGGCCCAGGCAGCAATTACAACTTGCAAGCTTAATAGGTCGAATTTATCTCCATTGTTTTTATGCAGTACAAAAAGCTTCTTTATCTCATGATATTTATTACGTACAGGGCCAGTGACAGGGGCAAGCAGTCAGATAGGTAGCCATGCAAGTCACCCCACACACTGAATAAAAGAAGTCCAAGTCTTGACCTCTGAGCAGATGCTCCATGGGCCAGTGCTGGTGCTGTATTTGATAAATGAACCATATAGAAGCACTTGTTTCTGCCTTAATGGTCTGCCTCTGGTGTCACATTTGTAAACTATGCACACTTTTCAAAGATGTATTTGAGCTGCCTGAGAATTTCTGTTCCCAAGTCAGAAGACTTCTCTACAGTCTGTACAAGGCAGTCTGTGGCAGTCTCAAAGAATGGCCAACTTCAATGCCAGGGCAGGTTGCTCAAGAGTTGTTCAAGTCTACTTCCAAACAGCTCCAAGGGTGGCGATACCACATCTCTCTGGGCAACCTGTCCCACTGTTTGACCATTCCTATGGTGAAAAAAAAATATCAAAGAATCATAGAATCATAGAATTGTTTGGGTTGGAAGGGACCTTAAGGATCATCTTGTTCTACTTCAGAACTGTCACAGCAAACACACTGGTCATGCATCTTTACATAGATGGCAAATTGTAAAGCCGCATTACCACAGGCTTTTCTGTAAGTCTTGCTTCAATGTAACTTTACAAAATAGTTTAGCATTGTTGAGCTCATTATGAAACCTGAGTGGGTTGTTTATTGTCCATCACAACCTAGAGATATAAGCCTGAGATCAGCCTTTGATAGAAAACTCTGTGTAAGGGTTCTGAAGGTAAAGAGAAACTCTGACTCCAAAAGTATAAGCAGGGAGGAACACTGCAAGAACAGGTTATAGATGTAAAACTAAACCTTCCTGCAGCACCGAAGCTCCCTGGACTCCTCTGTGCAGAAACCTCTCACATCCCTCACACTGTAGAAATGGAGATTTTGGCCCACCTTTTTATAAATGTTGATCTAAAATGTGTTTGATGGTCCTGTTCATAGTTAAAAGCATGAAGAGTACTTAGGTACTTGTTGACATGTTGTTGAAAAATATGTGAACTATCTTGTTTTATCTTGTTCTTTGAAGAACATCTCAAAGAAATTAATATCCTCTCGATAAAAGTTGTCTCTCAGTCTGAAATGAAACAGAGTACATTATTTAGGTGTTTGAACCGCTCTACTTTCAAAATTCAAAGCTTTGCATGGTAATCTTCAAACATTTTAAGTTTTGATGCTTTATCTGTCCAGACTTGGTCTCAAGTGGGCTGCTGGCCATACTTCATAAGCATAATAAAAACCTAAGAGTTCCAGGCTGGAAATTTTCAGTTATAATCTTCTTATAGAGAGCCTGATCTTTCTGCTGTCCTCATTACAGTTCATCTCCAACGGAATTTACAAAATCTAGTTTTGAACTCCTAACCTTTTATTCATTTTTGGTACAAAATATTTCCATTAGAAATGATTATTTAAATGCTAGGGCAAATTATATAAGTTATGAACCCAGTACTTTTGACTAATCATGGGTAGCCAGATTTTGGAAGCTGTAGGCTATTCTGTGTAAATCCTTATAAATATAAATGCTTCTGTCAGGACAACCATTTTCCCTAATTAATGGATTTAATTATTTTTATTCACAGATCGAGAAGACCAGTCTATCCTCTGCACGTAAGTAAACTATTTGAGTATATCTCAACATTACAGTGTCTGTCTTAATTCAAAACTGATTCAAATTCTGATGGAACAGACATAGTGTCCTCACTTTCAGTAAGCTTGAACTCCAATCCTAAATCTGCTCCAGTAGATATAACTGTTGATAAAATAAAAAGCAGATATCAGTGTCGTAGGAAGTCTTTAAGGCATAAAGCTATTTATTTAAAATGACTTTCTGAATGTAGAGATTTAAGAGTTTACAATCAACAGCCAGGAAGTGTGGTTGTAAAACTGTGTGCAGAGAGAACAAGAGATTTTAAAAGGTTCCTAGAGGAAGCAGAGGAACTGAGAAAACTGAGGGATACAGAGCATCCCAGATAGTTACCATATTGTTTTTCATTTTTAGCTGTTGGTGGCTCGCCACAACTTCTTAATTCAGTTGTCATTGCCAAAAAGTGTCATCGTTTTTGTTCATGCTGTTGTTTTGTGCTGTTTGCATATACTGTAGCTAGAAGGGGAAAGGCTTGGTACTTCCCTGCTGGCAGAGGCCATCCCTGAGCCACGCACAAGGCAGGGCTGTGCTGGCTAGAAGGGCTCAGCAGCATGGCTCAGGCTGGACATTTCTGCAGTCTGTATGTTATTGGTTCAGACAACAGTGAAATGCCAGCTAAGCCAGCCCTGTTTTGAACTCTGATTTTTCCATGTCTGGGCTTGCTGAAGGCCTCCTCTTTGAGTTTTGACCTGCCAGTGCTCAGAAAGAGCCAGCATGGGGTTCAATATCATGTGTCAGGCAATGATTACATTGCAATAAGCTTAACTTTGTACAACTTACTACTACTCAACATCCCGTTGGTTTATCATCCCTACCTATTTTGTAAAAGACTCAGACAGTTGAACTAGGCAGGTA
This sequence comes from Loriculus beryllinus, assembly GCA_039877255.1. Taxonomy (NCBI): domain Eukaryota; kingdom Metazoa; phylum Chordata; class Aves; order Psittaciformes; family Psittacidae; genus Loriculus; species Loriculus beryllinus. The sequence goes on from JBCJKH010019699.1 coordinate 16,680, forward strand.
TTTCCTATATGACCTTCACTTTTGACCATTTCTCCACTGCTCTGTTGCTATTTAGTTGGTTTTATTTACTTGAATGACATCAAAGATGCCTTTGACTCTATTTTGTGTTTGTTGTATTAGGCATCTTTCAGTTTTCCTGATCAGAAGTAGGATTTGAATCTGTATAAACAGTAATTATTGTTTGCAGAACATGGCATGTGTAATATTTATTGCAGGTTCGTGCAGCAATGCTGTAGTCTGTCAAATACTGTAATCATACATAGTCCCAGACTGAACTGGTTTTAGGTGAAAATGTGGCTACTGACTGACTAAATACATATTTACACTACAGTTTTTAAAAGGCAGTGCTACTGATTACCAGCCATACAGTTACTTGGGAGTGCCAGTGCTGACTGGAAAAAATTATCACCTAAGGAAAAGTAAAAAATTCCATACTGTATCTGGTACCACAAGGGCAAGCATAGCTCTAACCTCTGTGTAATATGTAACTATAGCAATCACAGATCTGTCCAAAAATGCATTAATACTAAAATAAAATATAAAATTGCTGCAATGATGAAATAAAAATTGACCATCATGTTCTTCCCAGGGTAAAACATGTCATGGTAATGTAGACTAATTTACAATATGCATTTTCTCCTTCTATTTTTGTACTTTAGTTTATTTTTCCACTGGTAAACATTCAGATCTTTTTTTAACTTTCTTCTTTTTTCAACTTTTCTTTAAATATTAGGATTTTTAAGAAGGGGATTTTCTTTTGCAAATCTATGCCTTTTGTTCATGAAAATCCATTGAAAGATCCACTTCTGACAGCTACCTTATACTGAAAATACCTTTTTTTTATCTGCCCAGTTAAGCTGGAAAACTAAGTTGCTCCACACCAGTATACATGAAATAGAATGAAAGTCTTTCCCATTTTGAAAACAGCCGCAGTGATTCATTTAGATGTTTAGAATAACTGCTGTATGTTGGATGGACATAGTGAGCCATAGCTTAAAACAGTCCTCACACGTCTTTTAAACGAAAAAGATTAGTCAAACTAAAACCAATGTACACAACTTACACCACTACTGGTTTATCATCCTTGTTGGCCTTATTTGGCTGTATAGAAAGCAGAAAGTTCACTTGGCTTTCAGCTTGGCAGCTGTCAAGTGGAAGCAATTTGCGTTATTTTATATAATTGTTAAAAAGTCCAATTAATTGTCTTTTTGCCTAAAATATGTAACAATAACTGAGGACTTCATGGCATTGATCAGCTGGGATATTCTCTTTAAATAGCTACAGACTCAAACTTTCCAAGGCCTGGTACCTAAACTGTAACAAATGTAGCTGTAAGGATTCATATAGTAGTTGTAGATGCTGCCAAAACCTCACTTATGTTTAGTGATGCGGCAGTGTAGACTCTTGCGTTCTTTCACATATTGCTACCCATCTCCCACAAATAACTTTTTAACCTTATGGGAATTAAGCACGGCTATGAAATAATACTGGTATGAAAATGCAAGCAGGGATTGTGCACTTCATTTTTAAGTACTTTGTGCTGTGTGCTTTGTACTACTTTTGCAAGGTTATTCCATTGTTAAAGGAGCTCACCTGGAAACCAAAGGCCTGGTGGGATGCTGACTGCCTGGGACTTACCTGAAATGCTGCTGGGGCACAGGCAGGGGCATAGATCTGAGAACTAGGCATGGTTCCATATTTCTGAGTATAAATATACCCATTCTCAGGTCTTCACCCTTAGCTCACTGAACCTACCCTCATGTGGTTAAGTATTGTTTGCATTCTTTTTCAGTCCTTCCTCTCTGTGTGGTTAACTGCGGTATGTTTAAAATGCTCCATCTGTCTTTAATGCTCATGGGTTCTAATGCTTCCTCAGAATTCCCTGTCTTTCCTAGATCTCATTACTTCATCTACATTTTAATAATAACTACACACATACTGCCTTTGATCTGCTCTCCTCTGTGCACACATCCTTTCTGCTGTTAGCTCATTTTCATGGGCAGCATCACTGAACATCCTCTCATTTCATTCCCTGCCAATTGCTCTCTGCCACTTCACAGTCAGCATTAAAACCCACATCCTGTCGTGCACATTTACAAGCTGCCTCTCTGAACATGAGAAACCTTGTACCATGGCTGTGCTTACTACCCAATGTATCTGTGGTTGCATTATTACAGCATAACATAACATATTTAATACACAATATATAACACTGCATTGAGGGCATGAGATCTTACTATTTTACATGTCTGAAAACTATTAAAGACAGATCTTACTATTTTACATGTCTGAAAACACTTAAGACTTTTCCATCCTCATGTTTTGCTCCTTGTACTGTTCTGGGCAGCTTTCACTGCTCTGCCTGGCTATTGGGATTCCCTGAAACTCCTGCCTGTGCTTAGGCACCCCCCAATGTAGACTCTCTAGTTTGACATTTGAGTTGGCTGTGAAATATTCTGTATTCACTGTTGCAAAGACCATGCTGGTCTGTGTTGACCAGTACATTAGATGTTGCTGAGGGAAAAATCCCAAGAAATCCATCCAGTTGCTCAGAGAAATGAGCAACCTCAGTGCATCAGCCATTAAGCATGAATTGGACTAAGCAACGGCCAGTGAACAAGCTTGTGACTTTTCAAATTTCAACCAATATAAGTAGAGGCACCAGTCCTTAAAAGAGATGTGTGGCATTTGAGTTGTGATTTCTAAAGATGCCAGTGGATTTTCCTGGAGTTTTCAAAAGGTTTCTTACTAGAAATTCCACAGGTGCCAATTTGCATAGCTAAGCATGCCAGTGTTTTAATGATCTCCTTAAACCTGTCTGATCTCGAGGCTATCAGATTTTAGCCACTTCCTGAAAGCAGTGGGTATAATATTTTTGAGAAAGCAGAAGTGGCTAAAGGACTGTGCACGAGTTTCAGTTATGCAAAAAAACACCTTTAATGAGAAAAATATCTGATCATAATTCTGCGTGTTTGGCATAATGTGAAGCCTGTAGAAACAAATGCTTGTTAAACACCTGGTTTGTACTGATAATCAAATACTTTTTCATTACCTTTTACTTTTTTTTTTTTTTCCAATACATGCATGTAGTTTGAATAGCTTCTATAAAAACACATGGTAGCAGGGTGCAGTTTCCACTTAATACAGTAACAGACAAAATGTTGGGTGAGGCAGTGACCATGCTGCCCTTTTCCCCTTCTCCCCTTCCCTTGGCAAACTCTCCAGAGCCTCACCGAGCCATGGGACTTGAGCCCACTGTGTCCCCTGACACGTGTCAAGAAGCAGAGACATCCAGATCATCCTCCAATCTGCAGAGCCTCATTAGTCAAAAGACTCCTCCACACAAGAGCTAAACTCTTTTCTTTCCCAGCTCATTAAATCTCAAAGGCTGGAGCTGTCAAGCCTTTCTGCCTGGCCCTTCTCCCATACAGATATCTTGTGTAGCTTTAGACCCAGGGTGGAGGTTGGTGCTGAGCCAGTTTGGTCTCTTTTGGGAGTTTTTTTATAAGTAAACTAGTAGGATCAGTAGACTGGCTTCTAAAACAGGTCTCTAATGGGGTACAGCTGGCCTAGGATGAAGATGTTCATTATCTTGCACATCTCATACTGCAGGATGAAGCCTGCCAAGCCCTGATGTGATTTAGAGCACCTCATTGAGTGCTCTGTGCACAGAGGCTTCTCGCAAAGCCAGCGTAGCCAGATTAGGAGACATGTGAATGTGCAATTTTTGTGGTTCATTGCTTAATGAAACAAATGGTGAAAATAAATTCTTCTGCTACCTTTTAAATACTTCCAAAAGTGGAATTAAGCTAAGTCTTCTATAATAATAATAATATAGAAAGCTCTCAAATTTTTGAAAAAAACAAAAACAAACAAAAAATTTTAAATTGATTTCCCAGTTATACCCAAATGTACAAGAGTCATAGCTACACCACAGGCTCACCCTACAACAGTGGGGCCAACTTGCTAGACTCACCTTGTCATGGTTTGGAAACCTCTTCTTACTGGGATAATTTTCATTTAAGGTGAAGGTAACCATAGAATCAGCTAGGTTAGAAAAGACCTTTAAGATGATCAAGTCCAACCTTTACCCCAGGACTGCCAAGTCATGGAGGATTTAGTAGTTTATGTGGCACAAAAGCTCTGTTATAACTGAGCACTATGTATGTGAGTTTATGTGCTTTAAATCCTGTACTGAGTTCCTAGAACAATGCCTGGCAAGAAATGGGTGAAGAATAAATTTAAACTATGCCACACAGTGTGAGAGCGGTATTTTTGACAGAGCAAGCCTGTAAGTCTAATGGATGCTTTTGTTGTAGGAAAGTCGAGGAGTTTCTAGGACAAAAACATGTATGTAGAGTACTATTGTTGGGCGGTGAGAACTGTGCAATGGGACCTGCTTTTGATCTGGGATTTTTTGTGTTGCCCTTCTGAGCTGGGTGCAAAGAACAGCACTGGTAGTAAATGTGCTGTCTCTATGTATGGCAGGCCACAAGAATGATTTGAGATGCTTCAGTAAAATGAATGATCTATCTACTCCCAAAAGATTGTGATTAGTACAGTGGTAACAGTGTTTATATAGCGAATACCCACTTTGGAACATAATTTAGAGGCAAATACCAATGAAAATGGGCACTCAGAAGGGAGGAGCAGATTTCTCCTTGGAGTAAACACATCGTGTATGGTCCATGTCAAAACCACTGACAGATGCTTACAAGGAAAACACCCATCTTTAAAAATTCAGTCACCGAGCTTGAGAGAACATGTAGATTTTTAAAAACATGGGGTTCCTCATACCAGCTTACAGTCTGATCCTGTCTGTTCTCCATTTCATGCGGAAGCATTTCCATTTCACACTGGAGAACTTCTTGTTATCCACTTCAAAATGAAATAAAAGCCTCAAAGTCTATCTGCCGAAAATAGGAAACCCTTCAGCCGGTGCAGGAGCAAAGAGTTAAGGATGAAAGCACAGAACAAAATGTTAAGTAATTTGAGCATTACAGTATGGTAGGATAATTACAAGTAAAATGATGCCATATATGGTAATACTCGCAGGGATTCAGGGGAAAGCCAAATGATGGGCACTGTTGCCCTGGGAGAAAGGAAATGCAATTCATGTAGTGATGAACTACAAATAACCTTTAATAAAACGGGATAGTTCAAAGCCTGGGGTTTGTTTGAAGAAAGCTGTTGAGTGTTCTTTTTTTTTCTTTTTTTTTCCAAAGAAACAAAGTTGTAAGGTAAATTTATTTGAAAACTTTTCATGCATATATTTTTAAATTGGTGTGCTTGGCTTGGAATTGTTCCCAGAACACTTAATTTTTATCAGTAAAACATGGAAATGTTTTAGCACTGAAGCCCAGGCAAAAATGCATCCAACTTCTAAACTGTGCAAATTGACCCAGGTCTTGTGAAAAGGAGCATATTCATCTCAATTATTTCTGGTTAAAACTCTAAAAGCCAGAAGAAACACTTCTTATCGTATCGTACCTTAGGAAGGAATTGTTTCTGGTTTCCTAAGGTTTACATCAATGTCATTCCACCTTGGAAGTTCTGCCCAGCACTTACCCATATTTTTCATGTCTATTTATCACTGGTCCCTTGGTAGGGAAAATTAACTCCTGTATTTCCTAATTAGGAAAAGAAGTAGAACTGCAATGGATCCAGCTAAATAGTTTCAGCTTCAAAAGAGTTCACAAATATCTATGGGATCTTTGAATGTATTGTTCTTTTTATTTTTAAATACATTTTAAATCCAAAGAAAAAGAGGTCCAACTTATATTTAGACTGTTGCCCTCTTCATAGCAATGATGTAATGTGAGAGGGAAAAATAGACTGGAAATGTTCTCTGAGAAAAGACTGTAAATCTGGCCCTTGTACCTTGAAAATCACTATTTTACTTTAAAAGAGGGCTTAAGAGTTGTAAACAAACCCTGGAAGTCCACTGGGAGGTGAAAAGTTACCACTGCCTTCCTGCTTCCCAAGAGACACTGCAGAAAACACAGCTGTGTTGTCAGCTGCTGGTCAGCCATCTCCCCACACGAGATGTCCCTTACTACCTGGTTAGCAGGGACACCTCAAGCAGTCCCAGCTCTGGTCACACTTACTTCAAGGAGTGTTTGAACAAGTAGTTCAGATGAGGCGGGTTCATTCGCTTATTCTCTACCACCAATACAAGCTGTTAGTCTACTTTAATGCTGGAGTTTCCAAAGAGAAAACTGTTGTATTACTGCTGATGCTTTTTCTTACTGCTGTACCACATCATAGTTAATGTTGTATCTTTCGGTCTTAAAATACAAGCACACTCCGTGCCAGCTCCACTTCTCATAAATGTTCGGATCCTGCCAAAGCAAGATGAACTGTCGTTCAAAAATGCATCACGTTTTAGAATTGCCTTAAATGGCCCAATGTCCAGTCAAAATACTGATGGGGCAGAGATATAGCTCTGATAACGCGTTCTTTGCATGCTGAAGTCAAGTGGATTTGGGGAGATGGTGTTCTGGGGTAAATACTGAGCTGGGCATTTTCCAGTCCTGTTTTTATGCACTAAATACACCACATGGCAGAAGGAATCCACTAGTTACCTACCTTCTTTTATGTTATTTTCTTTCCCCTCAGAGGTGAATCTGGTGCTGGCAAGACAGAAAATACCAAAAAGGTTATTCAGTACCTGGCTGTTGTTGCTTCCTCACATAAGGGCAAAAAGGACACCACCATCACTGTAAGTGAGCTCTTCCATATTCAACAGTTCTTGATGCCTGTTAGGACAGTACCAAGCTAGCTGACTGTACTAACAGCAAGTCAACGACTGTGGCTTGCCAAACAGTCAACATGTTAAGAGTCCATAGTTACGTCACAGCTCTATGTTTATGGAAAAACTTTTGACACCCCCTTAGGCATCAAATCAGAATGTACTTCACTAGAAGAGAAATATTCATAGCTTTCCATATGCATAGCACCTATTTATAGCCTAGTATGAAGGCCTTGAAGTCTGCAAGGGCTCAGGTCCTTATTTTACCCTTGGCCCCTAGCAAATAAGAAGTTTGGGAAATCCTTTAACTAACACATTATCTAACTGCATCATGGAAATGTCTACCAGCATTTAAACTTCCAGAGTTTTGATTGGCTTTGTTAGTGAGTTTTCTTCCTACCAAAGAGTCTTCCTATAAAACTTGTCTTTTTACTCCTCTGTCAGAGAGAATAATTTTGAGACACACTTTTTTAAAAAAGTATTTTGTACTTTCAATATTTGTAACAGTTTTGCCTTAGTGACTAAAGTTGATTTTAAAGTTTATACCTGCCCTGTTCCCAGAGAACTCAGTGTGGCCGAGGCTTCAACTGTCTTTGCTGTTTTCAATGACACAACTCCAGGTCCTATGTCATTTCCAGCCTTTTGAATGTTACTCAAACATCTGCAAAAAACACATAGCAATTCACTTTTGTGACAAAACAGGCTTAGTTCAGGAAGACATTTCAATGTATTCCAGATGAAGACTGGGTCCAAACTAAGGGTAGTGGGGGGTGAAGTAGAAATCCCCTGTGCACACCTCTACTGAGTCTTGCAGCTGCCCTTGTGTACCCTGTACACTGGCAGAAGACCCCAGAGCACAGAATGTGCAGCCTGGCCTCTTTCACCATACACAATCATTGTTTAGATACAGCAGATTCTGCTTGGGGGCAGAGGAGGGAGCAGATGTCCCTCTGGGTACTATTTTCTAGAACTAGTGATTACATTTAGTGGAAACAGTCCAAGGCCAAAGGCATCATTTTCCTTTGTTGAATGTTTGTGCAAAAAATTATTTCTTTCTAATGGCTCCCTGCTCAGTGGCTTGGGGAAATAAACTTGTGGTTTCAAGGCCATCCCTAGCAGGCATGTAACTACAGTTGCTGCTGGCTCCTCTCAGGAATTATGCAAGTCTCGGGATCAAGCTGGCCCTGAGACGGTCCTTAAGGGAAATACCCACCAGATAGGAGCTGAGAGAAAGTCTAAGCTGCTCTATAACGTGCTGACAAACAATAATTCAGGGACTGTGACTACTGATACTGCAATTTCAGACATTAAAAAAATAATAGATAGCAAAATGCCTCAGTTGCACTAGAGAAGAGCTGGAGATTTACTGTTAAAGTATCTGTCCTTGTCTGGTCCTGGGAGACTAACCTGGGACTGGATCCAAATCCCGTCCCTTTGCTTCAGGGTTGCTCTTTTTCTTCAGTTAAAATGTTTCATATATGTTAATCGTATTTGTACTCTTGCTATGTCTGCAATCAATTGTTTGTATTTGTATTCCTGGTTTATTTGCATGGAAACTGTGTATTGGTTATTTTAATACAGGAAAAACAGTAAATATATCTGTGTAATGGAAATGATACTGACACGTTTTATACCATGTTATTCAATACAGCAAGGTCCATCTTTTTCTTACGTGAGTAACTTAGACTGTTTGATGTGTGTTTAAGGCACTGAGTGTAGATCTGCATGCTATTGTTGCACCTTGAAAATTTAAGAGAGATTATGTTGAAATACGTTGTATGATATGACAAAAAGCAACAATAGCGCCAAATGCTCTCTCTCACAAATCAACCCTAACTGTGTCAGGCTCCATGGTAAAGAATGAGGTCTGACACAGGCAGGGCCATCTCTCAAGTATCACTCTCTTCTATATCTGTGTGTTCAAATTGCCAGAGTTTGACCGAAATTTCCCACGATCCTGAAAGAGCCACTCAGCCTGACATGAGCAATGTGATTTCTCAATGAAAATATCCAAATGCTTTCTGTGCTTCAGGTTGAACTTTTTAGGACTGTTGTGAAATAATTCCTAAACCTCACAGTGTTTGATGGGTTTGTTTGGCTGCATGCTTTCCATTTGATATTGCTGTCAATTTTACATTTTCATGTAACTGTTGAGAATTGTTCACATCCACAAAAGTTAGCATGTTCTGGCTGCTATGATGTGTAACAGAGCAATTCCCACTGCAGCGTGTGTCTGCAGATGTATTACAGCAGCTCCTCAGAGGCCCTGGTGGGCCCTCCTGCATTGTGGTATGCCATATCAGCATACCAATTTGCCAGTTTGCTAGCATATTCTTTCTATTTCTGTTCCAGGCAAATGGGATCTTTATTTTTTTTTTAATGGGGTCTTTTTTCCCCCATTCTGACGGCTGCCTCTCCAACTTTGGCTATGACAAAAGGCAATGTGTTGTCCCTTAGTTAATTTAGCACTTCATTTAACAAGTGCTCAGCAGAAAACCTAATTTATTGCTGGCACAGGCAACTCTGGAGTTCAGTGGTCTCCCAGCTGCATACAATGCTGTTAATTTGGAGTCACAGTTTTATACTCCAGGTTTATGGCATAGTTCAGCTCTCACTCTAGTGAGGAAGTATCTGTCTGAGTTTATCAAAGACTCTGTTCTTGCTGTCACTATCTGATTGTAGCAACACAACACCCCATGCTTATAGTGGACTTTTGAAGTCTACGGCATATAACTGGAAATAGTTGCTCAGTCCAGAGAAATTTCAGGGACTTTTAGAAATTCGTTACTTATCCTTGGACTCCTGTATTAGCTTGTTTGGAAATCCTCCTGCCCTCTTCCTCCAAGTCTTAGGTAGTAGATCAGTGTTCTCAGGAAAGTGCTCATTCTCTCTTCTCATGACCATACAGATAAGTTAAGCCATTTGTTACCTATCTCTTGCTTTTGAATGATATTCTTGAGGCAGCTGTCATCATTGCCATATAGGTTACAAGACATTCAGGAATGGCATTTAGAAAAAGGTTACCAGTTTTGCACACTAATTGTGAAGCACTTTCATCTCCTAAATTGTTTCCCCTAGATTCAACTTACATATTGACTTATTTTTTAATTATTTTTTTTAAATTATATCATATTATCTATTAAGGATTTTTTCCTTTTCAGGCTGAGTTATTTAAAACAATGCATGTTAATGCAGATTAGTATTCAAAGAATAAGGTGATGAGAAGCAAATGTGAAAGTGAGTGACCTCATAGGACAGAACCAAATTAAAGGTTCAGAAAAGCTGTATTCAAAGCAAAGGATTTTTTCAACTTCATTGATTTGTTTAGGAGTAGAAGTATTAAATGCATGCTTGTTTGATTGCATGATTTGCTTCATTAGCAATTACCAATCACAATTAACAATATAATACAAAATTTGTGTGTTTGCATGAGGATTCATTATCCTGGTTTGAAATAAATCAATGCATTTCCATATTTAACCTAAATAGCCTTGCATGGATCATTATTAATAGACTTGATGAAATCTGCTTTGTAGCTTTGTGCTGCATTACATTAAAATGTTTCTTGGCAAGTTATTCTAATTACATCATCATTTGCTAGCAAAGGATCTCAATAAACTAACTCAGAAAAGACATGCTAGAGGTTCCTTTAAGAATATCCCTTCTAAAAATTATATTAAACTTGAAAAAATATCTTTCACATTGAATGACCCTTTTGAGAAAAGCCAGTCATGATGCTAAACAGATTAATAGACTTTGATCTGTCACAGGCAGCAGGGCTGGAAAAGGGTCATGTATACAGGCCAGCAGCCAACTGCACAAATACATAAACACAAAGAATAACAGAGAATGAAAACAAATCCACATGAAGTGCAGTATTCAACAGAAAAAAAGAAAAAAGAAAAAAAAGAGGCTTAAATTATTTTTCACATTTTCCTCCAGTGTACATGTATTGGTTTTAATTAAGCAAAAACAAAGTTTAGGGTTAACTGCTTCTGTATGAATTTTAGGGTGAGCTGGAAAAACAGCTTCTACAGGCAAACCCTATTCTTGAAGCTTTCGGAAATGCCAAAACAGTGAAGAATGACAACTCCTCCAGATTTGTAAG
>JBCJKH010019705.1:0-20770 GCA_039877255.1 Loriculus beryllinus
CGCTTTTTTGTTCTCTCCCTTGAGAGAAGGATTATGTTAGTGGGGCCCTGGGTTACTCTGCCATAGTCAATTCACCTGAAGGATGTCCCTCATAACTGCAAAATGAATCCTGTGATGCTGTCCATAGTTGTTGCTTAGTGTGATGATAAATAAAACATTTCAAGAGTGTAGTTTTGTGAGCTTTTGCCCATCTACCAGTGGAAGAATTCTTTCAAGTCTCAGACCAGGATTTTTTTAATTATTCTTGGCTGGTGTTATTTAAGGTCAGCTCTGATAACTTTGTGTTGACACTGCATCAGCTCACCAGATTTTAGTTTTCCAGGGTTTCCTCCTTCTTTTATAAGAATCAAGAATGTCTAAAATTAGTGTTACCTTCTCCAGGAATCCAAAAACCCATGTCCTGGCTTATTTGCAAATGTATAGAACTGCTGGAATCGTAGATGTTGCATACGGAAGCCTGTCATCTATTGGGTTACTGATGGAAGTGAAGCTTGTATTTTAAACCATTACCTAATTTATAATTGTAGTATAAATATGGTGGTATGAATTACTGCCAAGGTTGCATACAACCCTTTTTTGTATGACCAATATAGCTTTAAAATATCATTGTACTTTTATAAGGTAGCATTGTGTGGGAAAAAATAATTATCTATCTCTGTGCTCAGTGTTTACATTTTTGTTTTGTCTCCTCATCTGCATGCCCAGTAGGGCTCAAATAAATACTAGCATTCATGAGTTTACCTTATTAATAGGCAGTTTCAGTGACAAGTTTTGAGATACCCCTCAAGTCTTTCGCCATACCATCACTTATTATTTATTTAATCTATGCCAAAACTCTAGTATTAACATTCTCCTAATTTTCTCCTTGAAAAATATAGCTAGCTACAGGGAAAGAGTTCTCCCTCTAGCAAAACATGTGCTGTGCTCAAAGCTTTACAAATGTTTTAATGATTTTCATCCTTAATAACAAAAAAAAGTGTGCACCCATTCTGAGTGGCATTGGGGAGGTATCTTGCAAAACTAAATAAATCACCAAAATACGTGATTGCATTTCTTATTATGTACAAATCTGTAATATGATAATCAAATTCAGTATTGCAGCTTTTATGTTCTTTGCTGGGTTTTTATGAGTTTGTAGTGTTCTTGTAGATGTGATTTTTTTCCAATGAAATCTTTCTTCAGTTCACTCAAGACAGATGATATTTGAGCTCAAGATTAGATTTATAAGTAGGTTTCTTTTTTGTTCTGTTGCAGAGAGGTTTGCCTGGAAGGACAGGAGGGTATTATTGATATATTTGGGTATTCTTACAGCATGTCCTCTCATTGCTGTTTTTGTTTACTGGCAGAAAGAAACAGAGAAATATATTGAATTTTGCTAAAAAACAGAGAATAAAGCTGTGCAAATCTGAGTGGATGTTCCAGAAATTATTTTTGCATCTGTGGCATAAGAAAAAAGAAATATATAAAGCATAATGTAGAAAGTCTCTGGTGTGCTCAAAATATTCTTATTTACTACAAAATCATTTCAGTATTATGATTTCATGTGCAAGATTTCTTTCATTCTGAAAGACTTCTTTTGTCAGGAGACATTAATAAAGAATGCCATGGATGACTTAGAGTTGATGAGTGGCCAAAGTCTTAAAATCTTTGTTTGTCAACCTCAATTTGAACAACTTCAGTGACAGGGATATAGAGAATTAAATACAAGGTCTCTTAGGTCAAACTTGATAGAAGTTTCATTGAGGGTGATCAGGAGAAACTGCTGAACACCCTGTGTGAAGGTAAACAGGAGAGAGGAAAAAAGAAGTAATTCTAGAAAGATTTCCTACTTCACACTGAAGTTATCAATCCTCTCTGTTTCTAGCAACATCTTTGAAATTCAAGATTTTGCTTGTATTTTAATGATATATCCAAACAGACTTTGCTAACCATAGGTATTGAAAATGGGAAATTTTTGAGCCTTAATTGCCCAGTACTGATAGTGACTTCCTGTCCTCTCCTCCTGCCCTGAGATAGACTCCTGTAGAGAGAATGTTTTTGTGATTTGTAAATTATGGATGATTTTGAAGAGTGTTATTCTGATGTGTGCTATATGAAATTAAAATATTGATACATACTGTGCTGCTCTGAAGGGGTTCTTCAGCAATGTTACTTTTACAATACTTTGGTTTCTGAAAAAAAAAATAAATATTGTTTTTACAAAGCAGGGCTTGGTTTTAAATTGCATTTTTTGTTTCTTAGTAAACATAGTATATACTGAATTCTACATAGAATAGGGCTTAGTTGATTTATTTTTGTTATTGCTGTATAAAAGCATGTAGATAGAACACTGTTCTGAAAAGCTTTCTTTTGTATAAAAACAATGGCTACTGAAGATACGACTTTATAATGCAAGTTCATAAATATAATGGAGGCTAGTGTATTTTCAGTAGTTTATGTTGGTTTTGGTTTTTTATTTAATTTGGAGCAGAATTAAAGTGAGAAGGAATGGAAGGATTTGGGAAGATGAGGAGAATAAAGGAATAAAGCAGGGGAGAAGGTGGGGGGGATAACATCTTGCCTCCTGCTAAGCTGAAGTCAAGAAGTAGGTGGGTTTTGTGTTTGTGGCAGTAAGAGACGTACTGGTGAGAGAAAGTAGCATTTGTGAGACATTCGTAAGAACTATTTCCACAGTTTTCTGCAGTGGAAATCACTCATTTTGTTACATAATGCTGTGAACACTGACTAACTGCTTTTCTTAAGCTGGAATGGGGCCTGAGCAGATTGTGTTAGCAAAATAAGCCTTGATTTTGTAATGAGATCTAAAGAAAATTATTGGAAAAATTAAGCGTATAATTATAATATTATTCAAAGTACCTTCGTTTGTGGTTTTTTTGGTAGAAGGTAATACAAACTAAGGATGCAAAGCAGTTTCTTTCTAGGTGGGACAGATTTAAACTTTAAAAAAGGTGAATGGAAGAAAATAGCCTGTAGGAAACATTACAGCCTACTACCTATGAATATTTGTTTTTAAAAAGGGTAGTTACATTTAACCCTTTAAAAAAAGCCACAATTGCTGTAGGAAAAAAAAAAAAAACCCTGAAACTAATTTCAAAATTTCAAATACCATGAAAATATCTTAAAGATTTTACATATATATATATTAAAAAATAAGTTATTTATATATATATAAGGCTCAATTGTTTCTGCATAATAAGGCTCAAAATATTGTTGTCTAATTTGAAGGATTTTTTGTTTTTGCAACCTGTTATCATCATAAAAGTTCTGGTTATATGTGTCTTCTAAGTTTTAAAAATATTAATAAATGTTTTCAAAGGAATGTAAAGTACTTTTGCCGTTATTTTTGGCAGTTATAAAATTATCCTCTGTAGTTTCAGTAGATGCAATTTTATGTTATTCCAGCTACCAAGGAAGAAAAAAGCGTGTTGTCATAATCTAGGATATATTAGCAGTCCTGTTCATAGCAATAAACCTTTTAATTTTAGCTTTTGGGTTTTTTAAGAAGTTAAGTGTAGTAGTTTCTATGTGTTTTTGAAACCTACCATCACCATCTTTCTTGTGTTGAGTTCTTCAAGTCAATTCTGTAGAAATTACCCTTCTAGCCTTAATTAGCTATTGCCATATTTGTTTTGTAAAATTTACATTTCATCTTGCCTTCTAAATGACCTGTTGCTTATTACTTACTCACTAGACAGGTCTGGTCAGAGAGGTGAAAACAGAGAAAATGGTATAATATCTGTTGTTTATAAGATCAAGTTATAAATGGCATTCTTCTTTTCCTTCCGAAAAGGCACTGAGGCGTGAACTGAAGGATAAAGAGCAAACCATTCTCAATGCTGTGGACCAGGCACGAGTTTTCCTTGCTGATCAACCAATTGAGGGGCCTGAGGAACCAAGAAGGAGCTTGCATTCCAAAACAGGTCAGAAAATACTTACTTTTGGAAATGGTCAAATTGAGAGAAAGAGGACTTACACGTCTCTAGTACATATCTGATACGCTGATTATTTGGTTAGACTTCAGAATGTTCCAAATCGCATTTTGATTGCTTTATTTCAATGATTTAGCCTCAGAACATGTACTCTGCTTTACTTGTACTCACATTTTAATGGAAGAAATAGAAAAATCTGAATTTCCTTTTCCAATTTTTGATTCAAAACACTAAAGTCATTAGTTCTGTCTTTTCCTTTTTCTTAACAGGATAACATATGCACCTTAAGTGTAATCAGAATAGCAGTTGGAGGATGCACATACAAATACATAATTTTTGCCCACCCCCATAACCAAAAAATAGAAAAACATGCCAAATATCTTGGTGATTAACTCCTAGAATTATGTTTCTGATATAAGCTACAACATTATAAAATCTTACTTTCAATTGCGTAAGAATTGTTCTTGGTAAAGGTAGTAATCTATTTTTACAAAAATATCCGTTGCTGTAAGATGTGAATAATTTACTGTTCTCTGTAATTTGCAAAATTACAGTATAGCTGCTTGTATCAGGAGTTAGGGCTTTTTTTCCCTCCATACATCTTTCTATACATCTCCATAGCAAACTTTTAAAGTTTCTTCAATGGAAACTACTCATCTTTCCTGCATCTGTACTTTCTATTGCATCTGTACTTTTTCTGTTACTTCCGTGCAAATGTGGTTTCATATTCACTAATTCAGCTTTGTAGATAAAGTTTGAATAGCTGCTGATTAAAGCAAATGAATCATTTTTCCCTGTGATTAGTTCTTGTACCTTAGCTGCTATAATGTATCTTACTACTTCCTTTTTGAACTCCTGACTCCTGAAGAAATCATTTTTTTTTTACTCTCAGATTTATTTGATACATTGCATTTCTAGTGTTTTGGTCTAAATCACAAGCAACTCTGCAGTTGAAAAATAAACAATGCTTGGTTTATATTTTCTCATTTTTTCACACAAAAGTTTGAAGTCACAGATTCTCCTCTCAGAAGCCATAGAATAACCCTACACAAATTATGCCAATCCATAAAATGTTACCAGTGTAAAATCTTAGTTTTCTAGCAGGGGTTGATATAAGTGATTAAGTCAGTGCTGACTGAAAAAGCAAAAGCAGACTTCAGAAAATGAGCTGCATCATAAATTCTTTGTTTGAATATGTTGTAGTATTGTTGTTTTTATTAGTTATACAGATGGCAATGATAACAAAATAGCAGGGAATTTGATGACCACGCTAAAGTGCGTAACAGTATTGGCCAGGCAGATGGTCTGTAGGTGATATATGAGTATCTCTTGTCTAGTCATCATATTTGAAAAATGATCAAATATGTGCAGGCTGTGAAGTTTCATAGATGTGCATTGAACTTATTTTCCTCTTCCTTGTTCACACTCAGTAGTTCCATATACTCTTGTTTTGAGCATGGGGTGTGTGGGTTAGTATGGGCTACCAGCCAAACTCCCACCCATCCATCCCCTCACTTCCTCAGTGGGACAGAGGCAGAAGATAGGAAGAAAAGGAATGAGAAAGCTCATGGGTCAAGATGGGGACAAATGTAGATCTATTACAAACTACCGTTGTGGACCAAACAGATTTAGCTTGGAGAAAAGAAACTATTTATTGACATTTAAAATAAATATTTAATTATTGGTTCAATGGTGAGAATCAAAAAGAAAACACAAAAACCATAGCTTTCCTCTCCTCTTTCCTAGGCTCAACTTGACTCCTTTATTCCTGTCTCCTTTTCTCCTTCCCTCCTTGTTATGAAGACAGGTCTTGCTCAGCCTTTCAACAGGGCAGCAAGTGGTATGAGAAGGTGGTGCATCTACAGGCAGCCTAGCAATTTCTCTCTGCTGCTCTCTTCTCCTCACCTCTTCTGGGCTCTCCCTGGGAAGTGTCTGCCATGCAGCTGCTGCTCCTTCTCTTTGGCCTTTGGTGTTCCCTCTGCTCTTTCTCCTTTTTGTTCCCTCCTCTTCTCTCTCTGGTGTTTTCTGCTGTATCCTAAATACATTCCCTGAGGTGCCACCAGTGTGGCTGAGGGCTTCAGCTGTGCCCTGTCAGCTGGAGCTGCCCATCCCCAGCACCCCAGTTGCTGGCAGCTCCAGCCACCCCTCACAGAGGCCCTGTGCACAGTGCATAGCGGTACACAGCACTGTACAGTCATGATCTGAACATGGGTTTGGCTGCTTCTAACATACAAGTAACAAAGCATTTTTCCTTTAATTCATAATCACATTAATTGGCAAATCACTGTTTCTTGAGGTTAGTTCTCACCCTGTGTAATGGCAGGGGTGTTTAGGGGAGAGGGTTTTCTAACCTGCAGAGGGTTTTTTCTCCGTTTTCTTAAACCTATCTCTTGCCATCCACTAATTTATTTGTTTTTTCTTTGCACCCCTTGCACTGTTGCAGGGACAAGGAATGAGAGATTTAGGAGAAAACCGATCAAAATCAGTTTTGAACTTGACTCATTAAGACATATTTTAAGGACCTGTGCATACATACATTCATTGTTCCTTCCACAAAGAATATTAGTTATAGGATGCCTTATGATAACCCATTATTGTCTATTATGTTCCTGCTAATTTCAAATATATCACAAAAATGTAAAATCAGGTTATGAACAAGCCTTGTTTTTTTTATTTCCCATCTTGGCTTTATGCCTCCTGTGTTGTCCTCCTACTCTACCCTGTAGTAATTGGCACATTCAAACACAGTTCTTTAGCTTTCAGAAATGTCCTTCTAAGTTAAGCTTATCTCCCATCTGTCCTTTCTTCTGATTTTGTTTTGCCATGTTTCCATAGGAATAAAAGTGAAAAAGTGAGCTTCAAACTCTTCTTGCCTGTGAGCTGCTTCAGTAGCTGATTGGAGCTGATTGATAAACCAGCAGGCCAGCTGCTGAATTTTATAGATGTTCAGAATAAGGAAATTGGAAATGGTTGCATTTTTAGCTTTCTTGTTACATGTCCATGGTATAGGACAAAACATAGATCTAAAAATTTAAATTATAATTCTCTATAGAATAGTTGTATTTGGCTTGTTAGATCCTTATACTGTTGGTGAGGTTACCGGCCATAGAAACATAAAGGAAAGGAGAAATAATATTTTCTGTCTCCAAGGTCCTACAGACTGATGATACAGATTTGCTGAAATTCTGTTCTTAAAATTCCACTGCTGCAGTGAGGAAGTGGAAATATTTTTTTTAGAAGATAACATAAACTAACATCCTAGCATATTACCATAGGTCACCACACTGATTGTCACTGCAATAGTGACTGTTTCCAGGAGTCTACAGTATTGTCAAAGTCCTTCAGTAGCTTCTAGTTTTCTTACAGCAGTCAGTTTCCTAACTTTCAAACCTGCTGTTTGGTACCAAAGGTTGTTGTCATAAACACATAATTTAAAATTAAGCATTTGCCATCTGTTATCTCTTCTTAATTGAAAGTATAGGAAGCCCCATAAATAACATCAATAACATCTGTGTTATAGGAGAAATATATTAGTAGATGGCAATGAATTACATGCATATACTTCCTGTAAGCTTGTAGACAACATATTCACCTCTTTCAGACATAAATAAAAGTCAAACTTATTTGTTTCCCACCACTGAGCATGTTCAGGTAAATTTTCTGCCATAATTTTTCCTCTTAGCAAGGAAAATCAAACTGGAAATAGGCAATTTACTGTTTTCTAATGTATATAATAGTCAATAATTCTATTTTCAAACACGTGTCTGTTCATAAGCTATTTTGTAAAACTAGCTATTACACACACTTGGAATAGATTTTTGTTCTCTGCTATGCAGCTGAGCTGAATTTTTAACAGCTGAGTATTGGAAACAGGATGGCCTGAGGCCATAGTGGTCAATTTTATTATTGTTTTGGTTTTGTTTGATTTCTTTTTTTTTTTTAAACTATGAGGACTTCAGGATATAAGCAGAGTTATAATAATTCCTGAACTGTATGCTCTGTTATGGTCCAGTTTTAGCTGAAATACTAGGATGCTTCCCAGGTAGAAGCCATGTTCTGCAAGTTTAACTATTGCCTTTTTTTTAAAGACTCTAGAAACCAGTAAAGATGTGTTTGCAAGAGGATTTTCAGTTATGCTACTAGCAATGAGGATGACTGATGGATGTCAAAGGTTAGGATGTTGCTTGAAAGAAAATTCCTCTCTTACACTCTAGAGCAAACATAGTTCTAAAACACTGTAAATGAGCCTCAAGAAAGCAAATCAGAAATTGCAGAATATTAAACAAAAAGTGTATATAGAGGAAACATGCTAAGGAAACTTGCTTAAGAAGTTCAACAAATTTCAGAACATGGATGTTTCAAAGATCTGTTTTGTTGTTATAGGATGCTGTCAAGTCAGGGAGCCCTACCTTTTATGCTGCCTGGCTATTTTGTGGTTTTATATTATTTTGGAATAAAATAGATGCCTTTGTTTTGTTCTGAAATGCTGTTAGGGGATGTATATCTGTCTCCAACAGCCTTGCTGAAGAGCTACCTGCCATATGTGGTGTGCCAGGGAAAAAATCTTTATTGATCTTTGGAAGAAATAAAAGGCTTGTCACAATCTGCAGTCACAGTGCTTTGGAAACATAGGATTAATTCTTTACTTTGCTAGAGTAGCTGGGATACAGTGGGGATAGCCTTCTTTCCACTAGTATTCTCTTTTCAACAGAAATTGGAAGAAGACATAGTAGCTTGGTAATGCTATAACAGTACTGTTATATTTGGATTTTTCTGGTTTTGTGGCAAGAGCAGAGTAAAACTGAGTTTTATGTTTCTGGAGTAACACAAACGTTGGTTGGGCTTCCACTATGCAAAAGTATTGTGAATTCATGTTGGATCACACCATTTATTACAAAATGGTGGCTTGATTTTAGTGAGAAGTATTCAATGTGTTTTGATTATATTGACAAATCACATTGACTGTGTTGGATAAATGCACTGTTCTCAGGATTGCCATAATCTTTTGGGGTTTTCTGGGGATAGATGCTATGGGACAACTTAATTATCTCTTTTAACTTGAAGCTATTTTTTCTTTGTTTTGGCCTTCCATGTCTTCCCCACCATCATCCACTGGGAAATCAACAACCATTATTGAAGGATATGTATTTTTTGCTAGCATTATTCTCATTTGTCTTTATCTGGAGCCCATACTCCAGGCCCTTTCCAGAAGTATTCATCATATATAAAGTTAACAGCTTTCATTTTCTATGCTTTCACGATTCTATCTTCTACAGACTAAAAGTAATTTGTCTTTTGTCCTGCAGCGACTTTCCTCATTCACTATTTATTTAATTATGTTTCTCTTGTTTGAAGAATGTTCAGGTTTCATAGAAGAAAACCTGAATGGATAAAGATGAAAATGACCGTGCTTTTTCTTTAACTACATATGCAATAGATATTTGAACAGGAGAAAAAGGTGACATACCTTGTTATGCTTGCATGGTTGAGGTCTTGGAATCTGACTAATTTCTACATTTCCACAAAAAAATTGCTGCTGGTTCTTTAAGCTTCCTATTCCCATCTCATCAGAATTAAGTTTTCTGTCCAGATTGTTAGAAATCGAGAGAATGCTTTTGCTGAAGTGATGATAAAGACTTCAGTCAATGATAGTACTGCTTTTGGTTCTTCTGCATAGGAGTTTGATAGGGTGTCTGTTCAAATGCTTTGAAAGTTTTCATAATGGTTATAATGCTGTGTCACCCATTATTTTTAGCTGCAAAGCTTGGCTGGATCACAGAAGACACAATATTTGACATTACGGGAGAGGGAATAGGCATAAAATCAGGTCCAGTTCTAGTATGTTTTATTGAGAATACAGCAAAAGTGAAAGGAAATTAATGCATTTTTGGCAAGATGGAGAAAGCTCACTAGTTAAAGTGCACATAATGAAGATAAAGCACAGTTGCTTAGAATCAAATCTGCTACAGCCAAGAATAGTTCAAGATCTAAAATAATTTCTTAATGCAAGGAGAGTTTTCTTTACTGATAACTTTCCTGGATAAGTATTCTCCAAATATGTAAGCTTGTGAGGAAGCTATGTGCTGTAAAGCTCAGGCTTGAAAGTTTCCCATCCATGGCACACTGTCTCTGATAGAGACACAGAAAAGCTTTTGGTGTTTTCATTATTTTGTTTGTGAAAAAAGAGAAAAGCTTATTAAAATCAAGTTTTGCCTATGACAGACTGCATTTTTCTTTCTCCCTGACTGCAAGGTCAGGTAATATCTCTCCTCTCTGCTAAACAGATGGTCCAGTGAATACAGGCTTTTCTTACTTTCTGAGCAGCTGCCGAAGTGGAGATAATGTAATAAGTACCATTAAAAAAGTAAAAAAAAAAAAATAAAAAGAAAGAAAAAAGAAAGAGGGGGGTATAAGAAAAGCTGATCTTTGGGAAGACTTTATATTAAGTGGGGACAAAAAAGCAACAACCACTGTGTAGCCTTTTTTCACACTGCCACTGTGTGTAATGACAGACTGGTGAAACAAGTTCCAAACTTGTAGAAGAAAATTCTTACTGTAATTTTTTGAGGCTTACAATTCTGTGCTATGAAGCCAGTGTTTTGAAGAATGTGTTATCTGCTTGGAAAAAAAGTAATGTGCTGCTCATTACTAAGTTGAGTTGTCATGATGGAAAACATGAAGGTTATACAAGATGTATTTCTGTCTGAAATTAATAGATGCTGAATGGTATTAGAACTCATAAAAATGTGTGTTTAGCTTTTTTTCCCTAGTAAATGTCTTTTTAGGGCACATTTACAGGCACTTACAAGACTTTTATAAAATAAAACAGTCTCACAGTGAATTAATATTATTCAGATAAAATATGTGCCATGTACCCTTTACAATGACACTTATTTGGCAAATGTTTTGGGTTCCAGTTGTGTTGGGATACTTTTATCACCCCTGTCAATCTGGAATCTTTTCCTTTCCCAAAATATGTGGCCAGCTTATCAGGAGTAAAGCTGACTTGTTTTAACTGTCCAGACAAGTAAAGTCAGGCTGCTGTTCCCCTCTTCTATTCCAATTTATTACTACAGCCACCTTTTTTCTTAGTGCTTCCACTGAGCAGCACTCATTGAATCTGTTGTGTCAGTAGCTTTAGAGATAACCAAAAAGTTTTGCAAGATATTCAGCTCTTACTGGAGTTTTCAGTATGTTCCTTGTCAAGTGACAAGGATGATCAAGTGACTGACCGTTTTAAATAACCTGCTAATAGTCTAGTTTAGAACTGTTAAGCCCTTGTGGCTCTGGTAACAGATGATGTAAGCACATGATGTTGAGTAAGAATGGTAGGTTGAAGCTTTGCAAATATGTAACTTCCACATCAGTTTCTGGGTATAATGTCTCCTGTATTCACATAGTTGAGATGCCAACAAAGGAGGCTTTTTTCCCGGGTCCACAATTTTCTTTTGCCATTCAATGAAGGTCAGTATTCCATTTCCTTTTGTAAAGCATTCCAATGCTAGGTACTCCATTCATCCTCATTTAAACTCCTGCAGCTTTTACACCTGAAGCCTGGTTGTCCTCAAACTATAGCTGTATCATAGGATACTGCAACCTCAGTCTGCCATTTGCTGCAGCTTGCCTGCATGCTGCGATTAAGTGATGTCTAGGTTACTCATGGTACCTTCATAGGGTCTGTAGTAGATTCTCATTCATTCATTAGTGGTATATTATCAACAGTGTGTAATTCCAAAATGACTTCCAGTAGCAATTTCTTTGATAGCTTTACATAAGCAATTTGTAGCTGTTTTTTGTTTAAAACACCAGTTTTTATCTGAAAGGGGGTTTTGTTTAGAACTTAAGCATTATTTCTTTTCCATTTTCTAAAAGCTATTGCAAAGTTTGGACTAAAGATCATACCAGAACTGTGTTGTCCTATGATATAGTTTATTCTACTGTGAATTGCTGGAATTCCAAAGTATAATTTATCACAGCATATCTTTGGTTTTCATCCTTAGTTTGGTCTGTCAGTATTGCAAATTGTGGGTTACTGCCATGTCTCTATATCCCAGAGCTACATACATAATTTACGTCCCTTCACGTGTAGTTGAGCACTGCACGTTAGTTGTAAGGAGGTTGGTATTTTTGTTTGGATATTTTTTTCCTCTCAGGTAGCATCTGACTGTGTTGCTGAATACTCTTTTAGTATTTGTAGTCTAGCATGTATCAAGACTAATACGGGCCAACTTTTTAAAAAATGATATAGAACTGGTGGGCAGAAACTGGTCTTGATCTGAACAACTCCCTGTTACTTTTATATCTGGGGAAAATGTGCCTGCCCTTCTCAGCAACAAATTGAGCATATTCTAATAGGTTTTTTTATTTTATTTTTTTTTAAAGTCTTGCAGGGACTGGAGATTTAAATATAAGCAATTAACTGAAATAATCAGTATCATCTCCTGTGACTACATCCTGAGCCTGTGTGCCCTACTTTGTTTAACATGAATGGGATTTCTGTGGTTGCTGGGTTGCATGGGATTTAGACACATAAGCCTGAAGTTTGTGAGAAAGGGTGCTCCATAAGCTTGGCTCTTTTTCACTCAAAAGGTTCACTAAACATTTTTAGATTTGCTAAACCTATTTAAACCAACCTTTTAGGACTTTGGTGTTAACATGAAAAAGTGGATGTAGAGCTGCAGAACCACTCACCACATAGTACTCAGTGCACGTAGGTTTTTGCTAGTGCAAGACATCCTGATGGTAGGGTGAAAGGTGGTGGTAAGTTCCAGAGCAAAGCACTTTTCTTCTTCTTTCTACATGAAATGGTGCCCAGATTCTCTATTGCAGTTTCCGGTAGGAAAGAGTGATCTTCCATTTCCTCCCCCTGTGCCTTAAGAAGTGACAAACCAACAGTAAGCTGCTTTTGCTTTGCGGATGTCATAATACATTTAAGGAGGAATAGTTTCCTGGTTTCTCATCAAGCTTTATTTTATCATTAGGAGTGATTAAAGTTTATTTCAGTTATGGCATGGTACACTGTCTTCTACTTCGTACTTGCTGAAATAAATTATCAGTTAACACTGCACTTACTGTCTTGAGTATGTACCTCAGAAGCCGTGTCTGAACACTGAATAGGCACAAATAGAGCAGAAATAAACAGCGTAACTTTTCTTTTGCTCTGCAGAGTTGACCCCTGAGGAGAAAGCTATGAGGATTGCCAAAGCGATGCGTAAGCAGTCATCGGAGGTAAAAGAGAAATGGGAGAACCTAAATGCCAGTGCCAGTATCTGGCAGAAACAAGTGGACAAAGCATTAGAAAAACTGAAAGACCTGCAGTGTGCCATGGATGACCTCGATGCTGACTTGAAGGAAGCTGAAAATGTGAGGAATGGCTGGAAACCTGTGGGAGACTTGCTCATAGATTCATTACCAGATCACATTGATAAAACTACAGTAAGTATGGAATTCCTGGGACATACTTAGCTTTTGTGAGAGTCAGACCCCTGCATTCTACTACACCTAGTTATGTTACATATATGCACATAGTACACCTAAATTCTCATGTGCAGGTTGTAGTGCTTAAGTGATTGCATAAGCACATGTGATCAGCAAGCTATAGAAGTGTACAGAATATAATATTCATCAAACAAAAAAGACTGTGTTCTAGGATTTAAATATTTTCTTTCAAGAAATACTATCTAATCCATAGTTAGGGTATGGGTGTGTTTGGATCTTTGCCCAAGCACTGGATTATGATTGTGCTGAATCAGTTATCATTCTGGCAATTGACAGTAGGTCCCTCTCCTTTTTGTAGTGGTGATCTGTCAGATCTGTTTGGCCGTCATCTATAACTTTCTTAGAAAACATTGGGAGCTTTTTCAGTCATCCAGAAGTATACACATGGTTTTAATTTCTGTTCCTTACCTTTCATAGGCTGTACACATCTATTGTCTATTTTAGCTTGTATGAGTGAAAATTTGTATTTGCCTTTATTCGAATCTGGCTTCTCTTCAGGATTATTTCAAAGTGAAGAACACACATTACCGTATTCTCGTGGGCACACTAGGTCTTGCAGCCAGGGTTCCAAGCCACCCATGCAGGGCTCAGCACCCCAAGGCATGGCTGCTCATGGTGGGCAGTAGTTGTCCCCTGCTTAGCTGCATGGGTTGGGTAGGGACCCAGTAATGCAGAGTTCCTCAAAGAAGGAATACCCTCTGATAACTAACATTGTCCAGAAGGGCTGACTGGAAACAGTTATAGTGCTGGGGAGAGTGCCTGAATATCAGGGATTCCAGGAGAACATGTGGATGTGCATATATCAAGCTGTTTGTAGGATTGAACAATTAACAGCTCACAACAACCAAGACATTTGATGCATCTTCAACTGTAACTAAAATTTGCATCAATTTTATCTTCAGTTCCATTAAATTCAATAAACCTTTTTCTTCTTTTTAATCATTGTAATAGTTTCACTCTACAGTTGTAACCAGGTAAAACATTGTACTCGTTTTCCTTAGAAGATACATTCCTTCATGCTTTGCTAATTCAATAATAGCTTTTAAATTGATTTTTTGTCAGCTGCTTAATCCTGGAAAACTGTAGTTACTGAATGCATTTTTTTCTTAAGAGTACTTTACACACTGTAGACTGCTAAAGCTTCTGATAGAGCACTGTGTATTTCTTTTTGAAAAGAAAAGCTCTAAAGCCGTATGGCATCGCTAAAAACTCAGTTAAGTTGTTTTGGGGCACAGTTGGGATATGGGCGTTTGAGTAAATGTCATACTCTTTTCTCTAAGGATGTATATGAAGGAGTGGAGTTAATAAGAATACTGAAGTGAGTGATCTTTCTTTGACAAAGAACTGAGTTACGTACAGTTGTTTAGCATAAGCTGCCACATTGGGCAAGTCAGCACCCTATTGAGTTTACCATGGCTTTTGTGCTGCTCAGGTGTCTGTTGAAACTAAATGAATTCTTCTTACTCTTTTAGGCTTTTAGAGAAGAAATTGCTCCCATCAACTTGAAAGTTAAGATGGTGAATGATTTGTCCAGTCAGCTGTCTCCACTTGACCTTTATCCATCCTTAAAGATGTCTCGTCAACTGGATGATCTTAATATGCGGTGGAAACTTTTACAGGTATTCTTCTGAATGTGTACAGTATGTGTGGGGGAAGGGATGCTTCTCTTAAAAAGATGCATTATTACCATTTGTCCTTTATTTTTCTCTTTAAGGTGTTACTCTAGTGGTACCAAAGCCACATAGGGAGCTGTCTTTCATTCTGTAGCTTGACAAAAACTTTTCCTTTCTCAGCAGTTTACTCACTGTCCTATCGGTTTACTTACTCGGGAGACCACATTAATCTCTGGAGACTAGAGGGAACTATTGTTGCATGGTATTTTGTATGTCTTGTAGCAGTATTTTTACTGCATAAATCGTTGTCACTGAGAAATGGTGTACATATTTGTGTTGTGTTTCCAGCTTGTGTGAAAGCTGGTTTATTTTGGTTTTAAGTGTTAAGTTTCAGCAGGGAATTTCACTTAAAGTGACTTAAGTATTGGTAAAGATGTGAGGATGTGAGCAATAGTAAATTTAGTGTTATAAAACAGAAGAGGATATGCTGTATGAATGATTCATATTGCTTAGTTATGATTGCTGTGCTTAAATGATCTGAGAAGGGTAAATCAGTGTGCCTGATTACAGTTCAGACTCATGCACAGTTTCAGTGAATGATTTAATGGAGTTACTTACATCAGTTAAAAATTCATTTATCAATTTGTGCACTTTGTCACTCCCTTTTTGGTACGAAATAGTTACAGGGAGTCAGCTGCTATTTATTTCTCTACCTGGCTTCTAAGTGCTATTAAGTGTCTGAAGGAATTAGGGTAAGGATGGAGGATCTGCCACCTCTTTAGCTGAGGGAAATGGGACAGAACTTTCAAAACCTGGGCATAATTTTCTGGGCTGAGTGAGCTGCTCCTGAGGACAAAATTGTTGAGTCAGATCAGACCTTCCCTTTCCTAACATGGTAATGGCTGTCTTTTTATCCTTCCCTTTCCCGTTCCCTTTCCCGTTCCCTTTCCCTTTCCCTTTCCCTTCCCCTTCCCCTTCCCCTTCCCCTTCCCCTCCCCTTCCCCTTCCCCTCCCCTTCCCCTCTCCTTCCCCTACCCCTCCCCTTCCCCTCTCCTTCCCCTACCCCTCCCCTTCCCCTTCCCCTTCCCCTCCCCTTCCCCTTCCCCTCTCCCTTTCCTCCGTGTGTGTCCTCTCAAACTGAGTTAACCACACAGTCAAACTGCTGCTGGGTTTGCTAGTGTAGTTTCAATTAATAAACCAGAGGGGAACCATGTCAGCCAGTGAAGCAGTATGTTTCAAAATGGTTTCATGCTGGAAAGGCAGCTGTGAGATCAGTACAATCAAACTAAGACCTGCTGACTATGGAAATTTGGACAACAGAAGGGTTGGGAGGAGGTCAGAAACTTCAGCAGTCAGCTATAGTCACCATGAACCTACTATTATTCATTATTGATCTGCAGTACTCTCACAGAACATTGCACAAATGTGAACATGACAGTCATCAAGCCAATGAAAGAAAAAAGTAGCCTTGAAGAGATGGATGTCAAATAAGTGCTATGATTCACAGACTACCTAAATTTATATAAATAAAACTTAATGTAAGTTATTGGTTTTATTATCATGGTTCTGGTGTCACAAAATAAATGCAATATGGATTTTTTGTATTTGTGTTTATGTGTAGGTGTCTGTAGAAGATCGCCTTAAACAGTTACAGGAGGCACACAGAGACTTTGGGCCTGCATCGCAGCACTTTCTTTCCAGTAAGTTCTTTGATTTAATAGATGCATGTGAGATATGATGGCTTTCTCGAACACCAACTGCTCTTTACTCCATATTTCCCTATGGCTTGAGAAACAGGAAGTTCCTCTACCATGTTATTGTTTACTTCCCTGTTTTTCTAAGGCAGTTTCATCTTCATAACCCCACTGACATTCTCACTGGTGTGCTTCTCATTGTAATATCTTGCTGAGTTATTGTCACACCCCTGGTTACTATATTCTTTGTCGTCTGTTTGCTACAAGGTCTGACATTTGGCTGTTCCAGAATCTTTATGTGTTCATAACCACATCTTCTCAGCCCTTGCTACCTCTTCAGTTTCCTTCTGCTTCATGGAATTAGAGGCTTCATGACATACATTCCTGGAACCTCAAATAAAGGGATGCAGAGAGTAAACCTGCATCAATTCCTCAAGCCCCATTCTTTCATTATTTTCTAGTGAAAATTGTAAGCCTACAATCTTCTGTATACTAAGAAGGCAAAAGCAGATGCTTTTGTTCCCTTATTTTCATTTGATTTGTTACAGATAGTTAGATTGCAGTATCAAGATCTGTGTTGACTTTCTGACATTCTAGCCTACCTGCCAGCTACAGAGCTTACGATACAAAGCATTTACCCAATGAGGTCTCTGGTTTTAACTGAGGGCTTCAATAATAAAGATAAATTTATTGCAGGAGTTGAGAAGTGAGCATAAAAATGAGCAGATCTGCCCCAGAGATTCTCAAGTGCTGTATGTCACTGCTAAACAGCAAATGTAATTTCAAAAAATAAACAAATCTCAATTTATTCTGGAGTTACCTGATAACCGTGTTCTCTTGAATTGACTAGATTTTCACTAGATATCGTGGTAAACAAGATGCAGTGTATTTAAAATATTAGAGCTTTTACGCTAAATAATGATTCTTGAAGCCACTTTGTATTTTTTTTTTTTAATTGACCAAACAACTTTAAAAGTGTGTGATATTTTTGGTTTTGTTTTTTTAAACCCCATTAGAAGTATTGCATGGTGTTGCCACCGTGGTTTTGCAGCCCTTCCAATCTTGAACTTGTAACCTCAACAGTACACCTATATAATAATTTATAAAAAGAATATAGATAGAGTGGTACATTTGGCACTCTTGGAAAATGCCAGATTGGTAAGGAGAGTAGTCAAGTAGTCTAGTCTGTGTAATTAAAACAGACTAGGAAGACACAGTTTCCCCTACTTTAGGTGTTTCTGAGAAGTTCCTGACTTCACTCCTGTGTCACTGTTAAATCTGTTCACCTCACCTGGACCAATGCAAATATTCAGGTGACTGGCATGGGGGAAAGTCAGTGAAAGAGTCTATGTGAAAAACAAGAAAGATTTCCAGTCAGCATTGGCTGGTTTTTTTGGTTTGGTTTTTTTTTTTTTTTTTTTTTTTTTTTTCGTTCCTTGGGTTGTGGGTTTTTTTTTTTTTTCTAAAAACACAGGATTTCTAAAAATCTCTGTGGTGTTTTGTGTAGTCTTAAAAGATCCACGGTGTGCTAACTCCACATGTTCCCTAACAAATACCCCAGTGGCCTGCTCAAAGCATCTTTGAGTGGTGTTCAGCCTTACTAATATCCGCAGGCCTGTTAGTGAATGCCAGAATCAGTAACTACTCTGTTCAGTTTTCACCAAGAAACTAATTTTAAATAGGAATGGGAATATCATTTTGTAGAGCTTCATGCAGCACAGAACTTGCAATGTTTTTGAAAAAGTTGTTCCAAAATAGGCAGGGTATGACTTGGCCTGTAATAACTAACAGTTTAATTTATTATGTTGTTTAGTCCATATCTGTGTCAATGTAAAATATTTTTAGTTTGTTATAGCATGTAAATTGTATGTAAGCAAACTATGGCCAGAGTTTCTTCTTAGTTAGCTGACTTATTAGTATAGTAGTACCAGTGCCACCATAGCTGCCAAATTGCAACACTGAAGAAACTTTACCAGGTAACTATCTACCTCTTTATTGCAAATGTTATTTTCTTCTTAAAGTAGCGATATGGAATTTTTTCTGTTTTTCCTTGTGAAAAATGTAGCTTGATTGGTTCCTGTAGTTTCACAGTTATTCTTCCCAGTTAATCTGTATTTCAGTACATGAATGTTTCTTAAATTATAAGCCATGAAATTTTGTGTGGTCAAGGAAGAAGTGGGAGCCATAAAACCCCTCAGGGGACAGCCAGCCAGGAGCAGGGTGAGACCTGCCTTTCTGCAGCAGCACCAGCCTATGGGGCATACACAGTTTAGAAGTCTTCACTGAGGCCTTGAGAGAAGTTTTAGGGAGAGAGGGGAGAGTTATTTTCAAATGGATTTGTTTTTTTTTTTTTATTTTTCCTAAAGAGGGATGAACTGTAAATTGAGCCATGCTTGCAGAAAATTATATAAATTGAGAGTTTCATTAACTTGAGATCCAGTGTAGGTCAAAGCCGTGTCTCACTTTTTACCAGGTTTTTGAGAGGCAGTGTTTAAGGGGTAGGCTTTTTGTCTTGGAAGTGTTGGCATGTGTGTATGCTTTAAATTCATCCCATTGTGATGATCAGTTATTCCTACCCATTCTTTCAATCTCTGCTTCTCCACTCAATCTAATAAAGTGAGTTTCTCTTATAGTCAAATCCTAATTCACCGGGCACTAGTCTGATAATTTCTGGTAGGATACATATGTACCTTTGGTTCTTCAGTAAATAGCTACTTTTAAGTTAGGCACCAGCAGTCCTGTCAGCCTGAACACTTTTCCCCTCTTCTCTCCTGGGATCTTTAAATAAGCAGAGTCATAGTGTCATGTATGACTTCATGCCTTTTGCAACTCAGTGTGCAGGCTTCTTGATGTTATGGATGGAATTTGTTTGTGTATCAGACAGACTAGCATAAATTCTGCAAAGATTACTGCTGTTCAGCAAGAAGTCCAAGGATGGATTTTAATGCCTTTTTTTTTTGGTGATACAGTGTTAATCAATATTAATTTGAGTTGCAAAAAGGAGCTAAAGTTGGTAACTAATGAAAATAAGGTTGATATTTCTCCTTGTTGTGTTGCAGAGCATTAATTATAGTAGTGGAAGTATTTCTTTTCAAACCTTAAACTGATACTAATTGTATTGTGGTAGGAAAACCAATGTCTCCATTTTCATCAGATGTATAGCTTGCTTGCTCAGAATATATTATCCTTCTTTGAAGTAGAATCACATTTGTTTTGTTTTCTAGCTTGGCTTCAAATAGGTGCCTAGAATAATCTTGACAGATTGACATTGTTGTCTCCAGCTGATTTTCTAAGTACTGAAAGTTGTCTGGGAAATTTTAATTGTTCCCATTTAAGTGTTTTAGTTGTAAAATAAAAACATAAAAGATAAAGGGTTTTTTTATCTTTTTTTTAAAAAGGTGCTTTCTAATAATCATCTTCTCTTTGTTTCCTCAGCCTCAGTACAGTTTCCATGGCAGAGATCTGTTTCACATAACAAAGTGCCCTATTATATCAAGTAAGTTTGCCTTCATTCTTTTTTCCTTAAGCATAACAGAGGGTCTTATTACCACAACCTGTCAGAAAAACATAGGTACCGAGTAATAGCTACAAATGTTATCAAGAGTTTCTCTACATAATATTATGCTGCATATAACATACATTTTTGTGTTTATTGCTTTGCAAATTGTATAAGTTAGAAATATGTAAGAAGAAAGCAAGGACAAATCTTAACATAAAAGCCCACTCAGATAGGAAACAGCAGAGATGTTACAGTGTTATACGGTATTGGTATTCAAGCTAGGCTTGTGCTTATGTGTGTGGCTCATCCAGAGTATAATAAACTGTAGAGTAAAGGGAAAAAATGCTGAATACATAATGTATTTAAAAATGCAACATTTATAACCTGTAGCAGAACAGTGGTGACTAATATCTGTAGAGCTCATTCATCATTCTGTACAAAATTCCTTCAGAAATAAGATGTGTTGATTGTCCTGTTATTATTTACCCTAGGGAAGTTTTTATAATGTTTAATATTAAGGTAAATTTAACATGAATG
>JBCJKH010019706.1:3394-16477 GCA_039877255.1 Loriculus beryllinus
CAGAGAAGCTGTGGCTGCCCTATCCCTGGCAGTGTTCAAGGCCAGGTTGGACACAGGGGCTTGGAGCAACCTGGTCTAGTGGAAGGTGTCCTGCCCATGGCAGGGCGGCGGTGGAACTGAATGAGCTTTAAAGCCTTTCTAACCCAAACCATTCTGTGATTCACTCCGGCCATCATGTACAAGAGTTACCGTTGGAGGAAACAGATCCTGGCCATAGCGTAACCTCAACACCCTACAGGCCAGGTCGGACTGTACCAGAATCAGGCTAGGGCCGGGTTTTGCAGGAAGACGCTCGGGCTACGGTCCCCGCTCCTCCGCACACACAGACCGACCGAGGACGGCGCAGCCGGGGGGCTGGCGGGCGGCACCACGCGGAAGCGGCGGTGCGGGAAGGCCCCGTGCTGCCGGGGCAGCGGCTTTCCGGGCGGGCGGGGTGCTGCGGGGGAAGGCACAACGGGGGGGGGCACAACGTGGGGGGGGGGGGCCCGAACAGGAGAGGGGCGGTGGCACGCGATGCTCGCGGCGGGGGAGGAGGGGGGGAGAGGCCCGGCCGATCGCTCGCGCCGCCCGCCCGGCCAATGGGAGCGGCGGTTGTTAGCGGGCGGGGAGGTGGCGGCGTTGCCACAGCAGCGGCGGGACTGGAGCTGTTGGTCAGGGTGCAGCATGGAGGGGTTGGAAGGTGAGAGGTAGCGGCGAGGCGTTTCTTCCCTTCACCGGGTACAGCCGGCGGGCGCCTGGGCCGAGCCTCTGTGCTGTGGCGGGGCGTGCTTGGGCGGTGGCGGCGGTGGGAGCTAGGGCCCGGGCGCCGCTTTCCCCGTTCTCGGACCCCCTTGCGGCGGCGCGGCGGCCTTGCCTCGCTCCGCTACCGGAGGTGCGGGGGCCGGCGGGGCTGAGGTTGGGAGTGCTGCAGGAGTGGGGCGGCGTGCCCGTGAGGCGACGAACAAAGGCGGGTGGTGGCGGTTCCCTGTGCGGGGCGCTGCGGTCAGGGCCGGCCTCGCTGCGCTTTGTCTCGGGCACTTTTCGGTTCTCCCAGCCCAGCTGCGGGGCTGAGGCCGTGGCCCGCCGGCCCCGTCCTGCCGCGGCCAAGCTCAGAGCGCGGTGAGCCTGCTCAGTGATCCGCCGCTGGCGGAGGGTGCGTTGCGCGGAGTACAGCAGCGGGTCAGGCGGATATTCTTGCCAGGCATCCTTTTTTTGCAAACAGATGGCTAACGTGGGTGTTAAGATACGCTTATGATGCTAGGGAAGTGTTCAGTGCAGTGAGGACTAGGTATGTGTTTGCTGAGTTTGTCCTTTGCAACTTTATCTTGTGCCAGCTGCGTTAGTGAAGCTAACTGAGAGTTAACTCACTGAGTTAACTCTCTGAGAGTAACTCACTCCCCAGAGTACCCATCATAGCATAGATATCTATGATCAGATTGGAATTTATGAAGTTACAGCTTGCTGTCTGAGCATTTCAGTAGGCTTGTCATTACTGTGTTTTGCAAGCTGCTTTAACCCTACTACTTAAGAAAAAACCACAGGCTTCTTCTGAGTAACTTTCCCAAAACAGTCATTAAGTCTTCCATGCTGTGCTTCACTAAAGGTAACTGAGTGCTTAAATAGGGGTGAGCACAAACTAGCCTTTCTTCTTTATCCCTTCTAGCACAGTTGGAAAAGTAATACTCCCTGAATTACTGTCTTCCTTCTTTGTCAGATTTTACAGTATTCGTAGACATAGTGACTTCAAAGCTATACATTTGGACACAATTTGGTATTAAAATCCCTTTGCTGACTATTAATGCCTTTAAATTTGAAGATGGTGTCTGGTGTTTATCAAATAATGCTTTATCAGGCACTCGGATGACAGTCCTGTGACAAATCTATGTTGCCTGTCCAGAAGGGGAAAACTTGCTTTAATTTAGCGTAAGCTGTGTCTTGACTGCAGTTAGGACTGCGTATCATCTGCAGCCCATCCATCAATTGATTTGACTGTGAGCTAACTTACCAAGGCCAGCTATGCCAGCTGTTTTTGTATCAGCTCTAGCACCTTCATAACATACGGTGGGCAGAAAGTAGACCTGCAGGTAATAGCAGAAACCTGAAACAATGTGCCGTTTTTGCCAGTAGAACTTGTCCAGCTTCTGGACTTTGCTGGAAATAGTTTGCATTTTATGTGTGTTTTGGTAGGTACTAGGCGTGGTGGAAGGAAGAACTGCTAAAGCATGGGTCAAATCTCATGTTTACTCTGTGAACCTTTTCTTGAAGGTACTTTGAGAAGCTACAGCTTATCAAAGCATTTTTTTCAATCTTCCTTCTGAGCACTCAAGATTAATTTGTGAATAGCATGGGTAGTAAGCCATTTCTAGAACTTCAGATGACATTGCATTGTGAACACTCGTATCTTGTGCTGTTATCCAGCATCCTTGAATGCTAAAGTTTTTGAAACTGAAGAACATAGTGGTTTTGTGTTTTTGTGAGTTGCTTTGTGCTGTGTTTTTCCTTCTCTAAACAAATCATCACAACATAAAATACTTCCTTTTTATGTCAAAACGTTTGAAGCAAGTGGCTTTGCTTTGATTTACAGTATTTCAGTTTAAGCTGTCTCTTGACTCACATTAGGTTAGGCTCAAGATGAAGTTTCTGTAGAAAGGTGGCCATAAGACAGGAAAGACGTAAGCAAAACTAATAACAATAATAAATTACTACATTGGGAATTATGCTTTTTTCCCAGGCATTGCTCCACTCAGAGTAGTGTTACTGGTTGCCATTTTAGATTAAATTTGTGCTTATCTAAGCACAGTTGCACAGTCATATCCACCTGACATGGAAGTATGGGCTGCTTCTGAAATCTGGCTTGGACTGCTCCTTCCCTATGTTAGCGCTCAGTAAAATCATTTCCCAGAGCTGATCTGTACAGCAGGTCCTGGCAGTTGTGTGTGCAAGCGATGTGCTTATGGTAGAGGGCGGGACTTTGTCTTTTGGCAGCAGTCTGTTTTTATGACTGTGTAAGACCCCCTTAGGTGCATAATGGTTGGTCTGACCTTTCCTCCCTCGGAAGCCAGTGCTTTGCTTTTCAGGAGCTCAGCACTACAGATGCAAGATGTATTTTCCTTCTGTTTATTTGAGCATGCTATTAAATAATTTTATAATGATTCCTTCATAACATGTTGGAGAATTCTAACTATATTCATGATTAGTTTTCTCATGGAGCTGCATTACTGACATTTAAAAAGCTAAATATTTTCGGTGTTGCAGTTGCATTTTCTCACTACACGCAAGTTTAAATGTTCAGTGACATGGTGAAGTAGGTTTCTGTGAGAATTTCTTTCTAAAATTTTATTCTGTTGCTTTTTTTTGTCAGTTGCTTTATTATTTTCTTTGTATATCAGTATCATATTACTAGATTCATACTGAAGATAAAATACATAAAGTTTTGTCAAAGAAGTCAGTGCACACTTGTGTCATTACAAGTGACAAATTTGATGTAAAATCTGAAGTCACTAGTTCAGTATTTGTTACTTTGCAGCCTGTGTGCTGTTTGGCTTATTTTCAGTTTTCATTTAATTTACTAGTGAAAATACTCAGAGCAATAGACCATCAGTGTCTGAAAATGTAGTGATTTGTAAGGTGAGTTTAAAAATCCTTTCCTGAGTAGTCCACCACGTGCTGACTCTCAGGACCACTCTTGATGGGTTAGCATCTGCTGGTCGCGTTTGCTGGTAGATGGCAAGAAAAAGCTGTCATGTTGGCATGTCTGTTGCACCCTTTTTCGCTTGAAGGAGATGGAGGAGGAGATACAAGCACAGAATTCCTGACTTCACATAAGCTGGAGCAGTCCAGTGATTGGCATTTGATTTGCTTCTCTCCAGCCTATTGTTTTCTCTGAGAGGATGCCGGCAACAACTGCTTGATCTGACTAAAATGATGGTTCCCATACTTGTTCCCAGCCCATCCCAGCGAGTCAGGACTACTGCTGCCTAAAGCGTGATGGGCAGAGGGGCAGCTGTGTCTGAGAGCAAAAGTCCAGTTCTCTGTGTGGTCAGTAATGGCAGCACTTATCCAGCCTCAGTGTTCTCCAGCCTGCGCTATAGCAGCCAGGGAAGGCTGGCTGTGGTTGGGAGGGGATGGGTGGCTGCTTGCTCAGGAAATAGCCTGCAGTCTCAAACCCAGAGCTTTCCCATGCAGATGCCAAATAGAGACTACTGTGATTAAGCGTTTAGACTGTGAGCAGTCTGGGTGTGCCCTTGAGGTCTCAATGAGAATAAGGCTTGCGGTGTAGCATCTTCTGCTGAGAGCTGAGATCTGTGCTGCAATAGGATTTGTCCCTGGACCGTTCACTGGCACTGATAATGTCTGAGACACCCCACCCCAAACAGTGCAAGCATTCTACTTCAGGGTTTTATATTAGTAATGCAACTGGTGAAAGCAAATGCTTATATTGGTTTGACAGGATTTCTGAATAAGCTAATGCCCAGTCCTGTTTTTCCCTGATACTATAGACATCTTTTTCTGTTTTGAAAAAAAAAAAAAAAATGAGTTTTCCTTTCCCTTTAGTATTAATCTTTCTCTTGCCTCACTGGATGCATGTAGCAGCTTCCTTGCTTTGGCAGCCATTTTCTTAAGCTCCATTTGAGAGAGGCTCCTGCCTTTTTTAAATACTTCAGCTTTTTCTTTTTTTTTTCCTTTTAATTAATTTTGCAGTATTGTTCTTAAATCAACACGTTACAAACTATTAAGGATTGAAATGCAAAACTAATATTAATGTATATTCTTTTTAAGCAGTTTTTTTGTTTCCAGGAGCCAATAAAACACTGATAAATGTGACTGCATTGAATTGCTGTGTTTCACTCAGCATGTGTGCACCTCCCTTAAATTATTTGACATTTAATGCACTGTATAATTGTGGTCAATGTATTTACAATTATGCAATTATGTTTTTATTTTTGGTTAATGGTTATGTTTTGGTGAAGCATCTGAAAGGAAATGTTTTACTTAAGGAAAATTCAGAAAGCTAAGTTTAGGCCATTATGATGGGGGAAGTGTGCTATCAGAATACGTTTTACCTTTAAAAGAACAAAGTAATATGTGTAGACAGTAATTTGAGTGTTTCAGCTTAGTTTCGTCAGCATCTTGGAACCAGTAGATTTTACACCCTTTTCTACATTTTTTGTAGAATTCTTGTAACTTAAATTGCAGAAACTAGATTCATCTAGTAATTGTATTCAGTTAGTTGAGTATAGTAGGAAGATGAATGTATTTTACCGTCACGTACACACACGATGTGCTTATTGTAAAAAGCAGTTGTTTCATTTCAGTAAAATCGAGTTCTGGGGCTATGTCAAACAGTTGACTGGAGGGAGCAAACTGGGAACTGATACAATGTAAATTAAGATTATCAAAATTATCAGAATTGTTTCTAAAACATTATTTATTGTTATCTGAGTAATATTCTGATAAGCAAGCAGGCTTAGGTTGAGATTGCTCTGTCCAATTACGTTTGTGTATCAGAGTACAGAATTTGTTTGGGGATCACTGGTGCAAAGCAGTTTTGGTTTAAGACTAGTGTGAGAAAGCTCGTCTTTGCTTGATTGCCTGCTTATGGTCATCATGGTACTTGTAGCCTAATAGAGAAGAATAGTGAGTTTATGATGCCAGAGCAGAATTGTGTAACGTACATAGATTTTATAGGTCACGCGCTTTCTGGTGGTTTCAGTTAAAGCTCATTAATAGAAGACCAGATAATGCATCTGGAAGTCAGATTGATCAGACAGTGCTACTTATTTGTTGTGTTTTTGTATGCATTACAGGGGAAACTCTGATTGATTTTTCTGGATAATCATCGCAACTGAGGGCCTCTCTAAAATGTCTGTATATTAACACTCACAAAATGGCAAGAAATAGAAGGATTTGGAGGTCTGCATGCAGTTGGAGGGGTAGGATCTTGCCGAGATCATGTGTAGGACAGCTCACAAGACTGCAGTTGAGGTAAATAAATACAGGCTCTTCAGGAAGAACCAGCTGAGAAGTTGCCCTTCATGTGCGAGAGTAGTGAGAATGCTGTGAAGCCACCTGTGAGCTTATGGATCAGGGGTTAGCAGGCAGACCAATGTGGGAAATGCTGTTCTGGGTGTCTTCTACAATCCACCTGATCAGGAAAAAGATGATGTTTCCTTCAGATAATTCGAAGAAGCCTCGTATTCACAGGCCCTGGCCCTCATGAACCACTCAATACCAGCTGGAGGCACAAATCAGCAAGGCACAAGCAATCTAGGAGGCTTCTGGTGTGCATTGATGACAAATTCCTGACTCAGGTGATTGAGGAGCTGACAAGGGGATTCATTTCTGCCAATGACATACCAACAAATGTTTGAGATGTGAAGGCCAGGGGCAGGCAGCCTTACATGAAGTGACCAGGGGATGATTGAATTCAGGGTCCTGAGGGGAGGAAGCTGAGCAAATAGCAGGATGTCAACCCTAGACTTCAGGAAGGCAGGCTTTGACTTGTTTAGGGATCTGCTTGGAAGAAGCCCATTAGATATGGCACTGAAGAGGAGTCCAGGTCATTTTTAGTGTAATAATGATATGTTTTCCACATTAAAAGTTATGCCTCATATGAGGAGGGAGGAAAGAAAGACAGTTGTAGAAAAGGGGAGTATGCCATGATGCAAGTTGTCTTGGCTGCATGCAAGTAATTTCTCAGTCACAAAAATATCCTTTGCCAAATCCTCCTCCAGGTTGTCATTTTAGAGCAGTGGGATGACTTGATATGTTACTTGCAAGGAAGTTATGCCAAACTTGCCATAATCAGAGTCGTGTTCAATGGAATAACAGTAATATTGACAAATACAATACACTTCCATTGTCAGGCTGAACAGCTGATGCAAAACGTGCAGAGGTACTATGAAAGTTTCACTCAGGCTTTTCAGCTTGAAGGAATGGAAGTTACGCTGCTTTTTATTATCTTTTGGAAGCAGAAATGACATGTTTATACAAGATTAGACTGCATTGTCAATGCAAAAGTAGAAGAGAATTCATGAGACTTTCCACTAAGATTAGGGGTAGATAGATAAAACTAGATTGGTTTCCTATTTGTTATACAGTTGTGAATAATCTAATTGCATAAATATTTCAAAGTATGTGAATAGTTGAATACTAAGAGACAGAGCTTACTTTGATTTTTTTCTTTCTTCCTCTAACTCTTCTTGCAAAATGCTGAATATCGTAGGCAAGAAGGGATTTGCTTGGTGGAGTAAATCATTCATATTGTCAGTTATCAAGTAGACTTTACCAAAGCATGGGAAGTACTGCCAATTGCTAAGCAGTATGGCATCTTTGTCTGACTTTCATTTACATTTCAGAATTCCTTTTGGCAAAGTAAAGAAAGATTGCAAAACTTACACTGTTGTTGGTATACTTTTTTAAATTGTGTACATTGATCTTTTAATTATTTTATTTAATGCTCTTTAAAAATTAATGCTCTCTATCATATTTGGCTATTCAAAGAAGTGTTCCCTACCTATGTTGCAGCATCAGTATCATTTTTAGGTGACTCTTGTTTATAGTATTTATAGTACAGTATATATACCTGTTTATTGTATCTGTCATTAGTCTTTTCAGACTATTATTTCATGTGTTGATTAAAAATATAACTTACTCAATACTTATCAGTAGACGTGTTCTGGAGACTTGACAGTAACCAAAGAACTAGATGCTGTGGCTTGAGGATACAATTTCTAATTAATCTAGTAAAATCACTGCAAATTTTTTTGTACCCGAAATATGGGAATCTTAAGTGGAAAATACCTTGCTTTTGGAGATGAGGGGGGAATTATGCTAAAAGCAATAATTGCAATTTTGTGGGAGAATTTGGCAAACACTCAAGTAATAACTTTCAGCAGTTGTAGATTGTTTGCTGGTTTCAAATAGGAACCTAGTCTCAAGACTGGAAATTGTACTGAAATGTTTCTGCAAGTTTGAATTCGATGAGGCTTGATGGTTGTGATTATCACAGTTGACTGGCCCAAGTCATTTAGTGCTGTCACTGCTGCAGATAAATAAAAGGTTTTGAAGGGCAGTCAGATTTTGCAACATGACAAAATATTGGTATTGAAACTAAACAAAGTCTTGCTTCTTTGAAGCTGCATTTTATATCTAAGTGCAGGCATATACTTGGGTATACATAGCTCTTCAAAAGAGAAAACTGTAATAAAACTTCAATTAATAGCTGTTCAGCAAACCTGAAGACTTCTGCTCCCTCTAGGTGTGGAGTTTATTTTCACAACTGCTTAATTTGTAAACATGATAGCAAGAGCTAGCGTTATGCCTGTGACTGTCAGATGCAACTTGTATGTATTGATGGGTTCCACATGCTGTACTGATAAAGATAAATCTGAGAACTGGCAACTTACATTTTCTGCTGTAAATCAGTTGCTGTATGTGAACGTGAAAGGAGAGAGGAAAAAAACCTCAATAGTTCTGTAGAAATCTAGGTTTTGAGGAGGTCTGAATTCATCTGAGTATAGAAAGCACTGCGCTACATCTGAGGGACTGACTGTATGGCTATGCTGTCAGACTTTGAGGTCCACCACTTCACAGCTAAACTCCAACTTCAAAATCAGAAAATATGCATAACTAGACTGTGACCATATTCAAAAGGAATGTGTGCAATAACATGTAGGAAAACATGATTTGGAAGAAGGTTGTACAGAAGTGGCTGGAGGAGGACCTCTGGCTGGGACAGTTTAGAAACACAGGCTGTGAGATAACTGTAGTGCTGCTAATCAAACTTCCAATCTAGTTGTTTAATTCAGATACCCATTATCTTACCAGGTTGTACTCTTATGTTTTTATTTAAGACCTGGTCTTGAGCAGACAGTAGAAGAATAGGGTGTAAAGCTATATATCATAGTCTTGGCGTCATTTCAACTAGAAATACTACTCATTTCTTTGGTATTCACATAGCCATTCTGAGCATAGTTCTCTTTTCCCTAAGTGTGTTTAGATTAGATAGCAGTAATAATTATGTCTGTCCCCCAGGTTAATTATGTTCATTCTGGTTTAATACAAGCATGCTAAGTGCTGATAATTAGTGGTGTTAAAGATAGTAAAAAGAGAAAGAGGCATAGCTGCTGGATCTTGGGTCTTCTGTGGTTTTATAACCAAAATGATGGTAATCCCTGCGTTGTTGCGAGACTTAAAGAAGACTGAAGAAAATTACCATGACACTATTTTACTACCAGTTTCAATTATCAGATGTATTTGCCAAACAAATACTTCTTCTGTTTCTTGAGTTGAGAGTTCCTTCTTTTTATTTTATTTAAGCCTCCTTCCCCAAACATAACAACCATTTCTACTAACTTCTGCTCCAGAAGTGGTGTGGCATTCGTGCGTGATATCTAATGCATTAAAAAAAAAACCAAAACAAAAACCCAACAAAATAAGGCAAAAAATACAAACCCTGAACCAGAACCCACACACAAAAAAAATTCCCCAAACCACAGTCCCACACCAAAACCAACTCTACTACAACTTTGGCAATTTTATTTTAAAATTTATTTATTTTGGCAAATTTATTTTAAAATCAGATTTTATGTTGGTGACTTTGCTAACCCTTCTGTTAGGGAAGGCTCATGGGCTCCTAGAGAGAAATATTAAGGTTTTATAATTTTTTTTTTTATTTAATTTTATTTTTTTACTTTAAAGGTGGGGAAAATCAAAGAGGAATGATTTAAAAATTGAAAGGATAGGTGTGCAAATCTAAATGTCTGTAGGCTTCCCAGTTTCAACAAAACTGAAAGAGCTCATTTTTTAAAGCAGCTTCCTTTTGTGTTTTGGGTCAGTGGTTTGTGTTACAGGGGAGGAGGTGTTGTAGTAGAAATAGCTCTTGGCAAATGTGATTGGGTAGCTGCCAGCAGTAAAGGAGGGTAGGAATACCGTAAGAAAACCCACCTCTGTAACTGTAGCTGCAGTGAGTGCTAATTAGCATTTGTTATGCACTGGTATGTGATATATAAATCCTGCTCGATCAGGTGAGCTTTTATCAAGTCTCTTTTTAATGGTGAGTTTAAACACAAGCTTGAATTCCAGACTTTAGTGAACAGAAGAAAATGGTAGAAAATGTAGCTGTTGGGGTTTGTTTTGGTTTGGTTTTTTTTTTTTTTTTAAGAAGACAGATATTTGAAAGGATCTTTCCCGTGGTGAAATTCTTAATCTTATACTGTACACTTGTTTGAGACCACTAATTCTGATTTATTTCATCTAACAAATTTCATCTTAACTTTTTAACTACATTGATACGTTATATGTAGTTGTAAACTGATGATGAATGTCATTCGAGGAATTGAAAATGTAGAGGCAGACCTAATGGTTACATATTGATACTGGAAATCTCACTTGGTTTTAATGTTTGCATTTAGAATAAAATGTTTTCAGTGGGAACCGTGACTTCCTGAATCTACATTTGTTTGCCATAAAACATTTTTTAAAATTATTAATTTTCTTTAGGCCTGATCTTGCACTTCATTGACAAGTATGTATATTTAGATGCAAAATTATTTTCCACTGATTAACTGGGAAAAGGCCTTGATGAAAGGTCATTGAATGTTGCTGTGTTCATAACTTCATTAGTTTAAGCCACTAGTTTGCCTAAAATAGGTGTGTCCTGGGTTCAGCAGTAGCAGTCATTTTTCTCCTTAGTAGCTGGTGCAGCACTGTGTTTTTGACTTTCAG
Organism: Loriculus beryllinus; assembly: GCA_039877255.1. Classification (NCBI taxonomy): domain Eukaryota; kingdom Metazoa; phylum Chordata; class Aves; order Psittaciformes; family Psittacidae; genus Loriculus; species Loriculus beryllinus. The sequence goes on from JBCJKH010019706.1 coordinate 14,102, forward strand.
CCTGGGAACAGTGTTGATGACACCAATGTGTTTTTAGTTGTTGCTGAGTAATGTTTACTCTGACCAAGGGTTTTCTGAGTCTCATGCTCTGCCAGGGAGGAAGCAGAGACGGGACACCTGACCCAGACTAACCAGAGAGGTATTCCATACCACAGCACATCATGCCCAGTATATAAACTGGGGGCAGTGATCCGGAAGGCCTGTATCATTGTTTGGCTCGGGCTGGGTATCGGTTGGCAGGTGTCTTTGTCTCTACTTTCTCCTGGCTTCTTGTGCCCCTTCTCACTGGCACAGCATGAGACTGGGAAGTCCTTGTGCAGAGTAAGCATTACATAGCAACAACTAAATCATTGGTGTGGTGTCAGCACTGGTTTTGGGGCTAAAGCTGAAATGCAGCTCTGCAACAGCTACTGGGAAGGAGAGAAATAACTCTTACAGCTGAACCCAGGACAATATGTGGTATAAAAATATCCCAGTTAGCCCTCTGGTGGCAGTACTAAATACAATAGATACCAGTTATTGGGAGAGCATGTAGAGTTTTTAGTCTCTGACATGACTACATTGCATAATGTATACTGTAAGAGTATACTTGCTTGCATAGGCTTGGCTATTTTGATTTGGTGGTTTTTTACCTGGTTCTGTGAATCTGTTGCATGTGAAGTATACCGTTCATGGTTTTTTTACCGTTGCTTGAATAGCAGCATCAGAAATGCTTTTGTAAACTGTCAGTGATACTCTGTATAAAATAGAGTAGAAATAGCATTAAAGATTTTTTATTTTCAAGAGAAATAGTTTAACTTAAAGAAAAAATAAGTGATGGGATGTGACTCTGATCCTGTAACAGGTGATTCTCTTCAAAAGACAGAAATACTCACTAAATACCATTGTTGTTGGTATGTATTTTGGCTGTTATTGTGACTTAGAGTTTATTTGTCATTTACATATTGACATCCAGGCATTCTTTTAAAGGTGCAGTGTTTTGTATTGTAAATTAGCAGATTTATGGTGACATATTACTGGGCATGTAACTTGTGTATCATCTCTTTCTGAGAAATGGTCTCTAGATAAAAATTTAAGCTCAGGGTAGACACAGCAGTGAAGCAGCTATTTATTAATATTTTTTCAGAAAAGGGTGTCCTAGCAAGTAGGCACACACAGCAAAAGCAGGACTGTGATTTATGTTTCCCCATTGGTTGGGCACTCCAAGTTTTACAGCCTATCCGATGTGTATAATCTGCATGTTAACTGTCCTGCCTCGATTTTTTTACGCCCTTCCTCTTATCTCCTTTTATGGTTCGATTTCATAACTCTCTGGCAGACATGTGGTACCCCGACTTACTGTTTAACCAGCCTGAACGTGCTTATTTTCATAGGTTGTACAAAGATAGTATTCTTTTTAACCACAGAGTGTGTCTTTCATCCAGAGATGATATTGTCTTTAGCTACAGAGTGTCTTTCTAAGTTATGTTATCTCAAATCCTTTCTTTCATTCCCTTAGTAACTTAGCCCCAGCCCCAGTACTTAAAAATCTTAATATTGCAAAGCCTTAATATTGATCTTGAAGCTTCTGGGCTGCATCAAAAGGAGGGTGACCAGCAGGTCAAAAGAGGTGATCCTGCCCTACTCTGCTCTGGTGAGACCCCACTTGGAGTGTCGTGTGCAGTTCTGGTGTCCTCAACATAGAAAGGATATGGAACTGTTGGAACAAGTCCAGAGGAGGGCCACGAGGATGATCAGGGGACTGGAGCACCTCACATATAAAGACAGGCTGAGAAAGTTAGGACTTTTCAGCCTGGAGAATAGCAGAGAGCAGGCTGCGTGGAGACCTCATAGCAGCCTTCCAGTATCTGAAAGGAGCCTATAAGGATGCTGAGGAGGGACTCTTCATTAGGGACTGTAGTGACAGGGCAGGGGGTAATGGGTTAACACTTAAACAGGGGGACTTTAGATTGGATATAAGGAAGAAATTCTTTACTGTGAGAGTGGTGAGGCACTAGAATGGGTTGCCCAGGGAGGTTGTGAATGCTCCATCCCTGGCAGTGTTCAAGGCCAAGTTAGACAGAGCCTTGGGTGATATGGTTTAGCAGAAGGTGTCCGTGCCCATAGCAGGGGAGTTGGAACTAGATGATCTTAAGGTCCTTTTCAACCCTAGCTATTCTATGATTCTAATATTGTAAAGGCTTAATATTGCAAAGCCTCTTCTCAATTATGCAAGAACAACACTGTTTCTCTCACATTTTCCTTTCTGCATAGTTCAAAGAATGTATACGTTTATAGTAAGAACTTACTTTTGTGAAGTATATAGAATCATAGAATCGTTAGGGTTGGAAAGGACCTTAAGATCATCCAGTTCCAACCCCCCTGCCATAAGCAGGG
>JBCJKH010019707.1:0-27245 GCA_039877255.1 Loriculus beryllinus
CTAGAGAGGACAAAACTAGTTTATAAAATATTTCTGCAACTATAATTGTTTAGGACCACTGAACTGCATGTTCCAAGCCAGATCAAAAGGAGCACCACAAACCCAAGAAACGCTTATGTGTAAAGACAGAGCAAATTCCATGTCTGGGATCCATCTGTAATTCTGTCAAACCAAGAGTCCTTGTAGCTGTATACAAATGAAATGCCTGTCTGCCAAAATTAAATGAATGAAGAACAAATACCCCCTTATCGCTTTTTTTACAGTAACTACCTTGTTTTCTTTAATGTTAAATATAGAATACCCTTCCTTTTCCACTTTTGTGAAAATACAAATCAAAATCAGAATACCAGACATTGATCATGGTCTTCTTTCAGATTACCATTTTGCTTCAAATGCAAATGTCTAAAGTCATGTTGTAATCTTTTTGACTCAAACTATTGCAGCTGATACAACTGAAGTTGCAACTTAAGAAGATTTTGAGGAAATTGTACTATTTTCTTGAAGAGGTTCAAGGCAGGTATATCACTGACTTACCGTAGACTGACAACTGCAAATGCATTTGGAATGAAAAGGCCTGATGTTTTTGCATTTGCACAGTAGTGATACATGCGTGATTTTTCACACTTAGCCATGTAAAAAAAAGCAGAAATTAGTAACTACTTGCAGTGTCAATTCCCTAAATAATTCGCATTTATGAATATTAATATTTAATGCCAGTTTTCTCCCTTAAAAATATTTACTATTTCAATAACCAGAGATCTCATTTTAGAAGTGAGAAATGCTTCCTCTCCACTTACAACAATACTTATATCAAGTCACTGACAAGGATTATAGCAGAGGAGATACAGCAAAATTCTTTCAAATAAACCTGGAACATGTATTGTGAGATCATGAAATCTCCCTACTGTTTGTACCTATTTACATTTCAGCAACAATAAGCATAAGCACGGCATGCGTTTGCCACTGTCTGAAGAAACTTACTAAAGATTTATTTAATGAGATATAGCCAAAAAGTAGGATATCGAATACTAACAAAAAAATAAAATAGCTTTCTTACTGCCTTATCTGATAAATCCAAATCATTAGCTTTAAGAAGTGTAAACATGAAATCTCCCAAATCCTTCAGCTGCTCAATAAAATGAATGGTTTAGTTTGGTTCCTCTACATACACCACGGTCTGTACAAGGGGGAGTAACTTTTATAGCCTAACTGATCTAGGTTCAAAAAAATGCATACTGGAACATGAAGGGTTGAAACTGCGCCTGGAAACTTGACCTTTACATCAGGTGGTCTAATCTAATAAAAGATATTACCTCTCCCTAAAAGCCCTTGCTTTGTTTATAGGCATGACTGCCTGAGATTACAGCACTACTATTATCAGACAATGCCAACTGCAAGGTTCTCCCAGCGCCCAAGGTGGGAAGGACTGCCAACTCTTCAAGTAATCCTCCAAAAATACCCTCACGTTAGGGATCCCCTTGCAGAACCCTGATCTCCAACTTCACTGTTGTCAACTGAGGGGCCATGACACACCACCATTACGCACCCTGGACTGCCAGAAGCGTGGCAGTGCCCAGGACCGCAGTGCTGTCAAAGAGGCGGCCACGCAGGGACGAGGTGCTGCGCGCTGCCGTTCTCTCCGAACGCTGCGGTACTCCCCGGCTGAGTTTCAGCCTCGTACATCTGCACGCCATTTCTCCGCTTATCTGCATCTGAGCACCACGCTACGTAACTGCCACAACAGCTACCATGATACCCATCCAGCACGAGACTAAGTTATTTCTAAGCCAGTGGCCCACAGATTTTGCTGCGCAGGCAGGCGCTCGGCAAGATCCCCTGTGTGCACTCGGGCCTTCCTCTCCCCAGCTGCCTGGGCCTCCCCTCAGGCAATGCCGTTGCCGGGGGCCTCAATCGGCAGCGCCCCATCCGCCGTTACCGGCTCCCCGCCCCGCCGCTGGCCGCACTGCTGTGGGGAGGGGGCGGCAGGCCCGGCAGCCGCAGCCCGCCGGATTTCTGTTGATGCAGCGCCCCCTGCGGGGCGGGGGGAGCTGAAGAAGCGCGGTCCCGCGCAGCGGCAGGGCTCTGGAAGGAGAAGGGCTTCGTGTCCTTTCCCGGCACGGCGCCCGGGCGGGGCGGGGGAGGGGACGGAGGGAAACCCTCAGCTCCTCTGAGGCGCGCCGCCGGAGCACCGGCGCCCGCCGTCGCGCCGCAGCGGCCCCGCGGGGCTTCCGCACAGCGAAGCTGACCCACAGAAGCAGGCTCGGAGGGTGGGCGGCGGCGTCCCCCGGCGCTGGCACGCCGCCGGGCTGCACCGGCAAGGGAGCCGAAGGAGGGGCGGAGGAAGCGCGCCACGCGATTCGTGGTGGAGCACCGGCTTCCTGAGTGACCGCGATTTGACACGCCGTGCCCGGGGCTGTCAGCGCCGCAGACCGGCGTACCCCGGCGACGGCGGCGGCCCCAGCGGCAGCGAGTCGCACAGCCCGGCCATTCTATGCCCTGCCCTGCCCTGCCCTGCTCCGCTCTGCCCTGCCCGCCGCCGCGCGGCGTGGCGCGAAACAGAGCGAGGCGACCTTCCCGCAGCCGTTGGGCGGGGCCGGGTCGCGCCGCGGCATTCCCGCCGTGGCAGCCTGGCCCTGCTCTTCGCATGCAAATCAAACCCCTCCTCATTGGCCCCCGCCGCCAGCCCTTTCAAAAGGGGAGCCGCGATTGGTCACGCGGGGCTGCTCACGCAGGGAGAATCTCCCCCGCCCCCCCGCCCTTTTTTTTTTTTCCGCCGCTAATGTGTGATGCGTCCCTCAGACAGCCTGTGACGCTGCGCGCCGGTTACTACAAACAAATAGTTCCCAGCACCCCCATCTTCCCCACCTGCCCGCCCGCACGAAGGGGCGGGACGGGAGGCTGCAGTCACGACCGCCGCAAGGCGGGAGCCCCGGCGCGGAGGGGAAGGGGCCGGCTGTGGCGGCGGGGAGAGGTGTTTCCTTCCCCTCCCCCCCCCGCCCCGCCCTCTCGTGCCCCGCGGAGGGATATCCTGAGCGCGCTCGCCGCGCTCTGCCCGCACCAAAACATTGGGAGTTAAGAGGCGGCTCGGCGGCGCCGTCGCCTCAGAAGCGCGCGGGCAGGCTCGGCGGCGCGCGGCTCACACTGCGGTGCTCAGCTAGCTGCCTGCCGCCGCGGCACCCCGAGCTCACCCGGCTGCCTCCGCCGGGCGCTACTGCTGCCTGCGCGCAGCGAGCGGCTCTCGTCCGTTGGGAGCGACGCCCGAGCCAACCGCCTTTCGCTGGAGGAATTAGTACCGCTGCCGCGTGAACCCGCGTCGTTGGGGACCCTCGAGGACTCCGTCGGTGTCCGCTTTCTGCCGAGAAAACAGGCGCGCGGAGCGTCTCAGCGGCCCGCCGGCCCCGCGGGGAGGAGAGCCGCGCCGGGAGGACGCCGGCGGTGCCGCCGCGGAGGATCCGCCGTTCACCGCCACCCCTCCGCTTTTCAGAAGATGTTGCTCTCCAAGTTTGGCTCGCTGGCTCACATCTGCAGTCCCACAAGCATGGACCACTTGCCGGTGAAGATCCTCCAGCCAGGTACGGCGGGACCGGCGCCGCGGTGTCCTCTGCGAGAGCGGAGCGGCCCCGCATTACCGGGTGCTGGGGCCGGTGCCTCGCTGTCCCCGGAACTCCGGGTGCCCTTTTATTTTTAAATAGAAAATCTTCCTTTTTTTTTTTTTTTTTTTTTTAATAAGAAAAAGCCTTGGTCAGAACTAGGGCAGCGCGCGTAATACGCGCCCAACGGGCATTTTTTATTACTATTATTTTCGATTCCTGGCGCAGCACGGCAGCGGGCACTAACGCATTGCGTTTCCCTTTCGTTTCCCTAGTGAAAGTGGAGAAGGAGCCGTTTGACAAAGTCTACCAGGTGGGCTCCGTGCTGGGTAGCGGGGGCTTCGGCACCGTCTACGCGGGCAGCAGGATCGCCGACGGTTTACCGGTGAGCCGCGGGACGGGCGGACGCGGGGGGTGGCCGTGGGATGGCGGCGGGCGGGAGCTCGGCGCGGGGGGCTGCGGGCGCAGGCGGTGCCCTCCCCGCCGCAGCTCACGCGCCTCCTTTCCCCCGCGCTCCGCAGGTCGCCGTGAAGCATGTGGTGAAGGAGAGGGTGACCGAGTGGGGCACGATTGTAAGTACCGGGACGGGGAAAGCAGGGGCTGCGGGCGCGTTGCGGGGCTCCGGCGCGGCGGGGCTATTGTGTGGGCGGCGGGGCCCGCCCCGCTGGCGCGGCCTCTGCGTCGGGAGGGAATTTGGCGGGGGTTTGCCGCCGCAGCGCCGCGCCCGCCCCTCGGACTGCGGCAGCGGCGGAGGGGGCCCGGCGGCCGCGCCCTCCCCCCGCCCCTCCGCCCGCCCCGCTGACCCGCGCCCCCTTCTCTGCCCAGAGCGGGGTCATGGTGCCCCTGGAGATCGTTCTGCTGAAGAAGGTGGGCTCCGGCTTCCGAGGGGTCATCAAGCTGCTGGACTGGTACGAGCGGCCCGACGGCTACCTGATCATTATGGAGCGGCCCGAGCTGGTGAAAGACCTGTTCGACTTCATCACGGAGAAGGGCGCTCTGGACGAGGAGACGGCCCGCGGGTTTTTCCGGCAGGTGCTGGAGGCCGTGCGCCATTGCTACGGCTGCGGCGTGGTGCACCGGGATATAAAGGATGAGAACCTCCTGGTTGACCTCAGGACAGGCGAGCTGAAGCTGATCGACTTCGGCTCGGGGGCACTTCTCAAGGACACAGTCTATACCGACTTTGATGGTACGTGCCCACCCCCCCTAGCGCCCGGGACGGCCCGGGTTGGAGCAGACCCCCGACACTCTCCCACCCGGGGTGATGCCCTCCCCACAGCCCCCGTTTCTTCTGCTCCTGGCGCCCGGTGGTAGCGAGCCTTATGGCTGACGCAGCGGTTCATATCGGGTCTATCGGTAATGGAAACCTTTGGACCCGAATCAGCTTAGGGGGTGTTCAGTTGCGTAGGGAAGAAGCGATTCCAGGCAGTGACGCAGCAGTTTATGTTTCCCTGTCTTGGAAAAAGCGATTTTTTTTTTCCTAGAGGGCGATCTGTTTACACGGAGGCTCCGACAGTGTCAGATGTTTCCATGTGTGGATATGCAGTTTTCATACGCGTCGCTTTTTTTAACTTGAAGCGGCAGCTTCCCCCCTCCCCCCCTTTCTCTGCCAGTGTCCTGGAAATCCCGCATTGCAGATTCTAAAGCTGTGGGGATACATACGCTCCCTGGAAAAGCCGGGATGTGAGCTTCGGGGTCGCTTTGGCCCTTTGGAGGGGGAGAGGCTGGAAGTAAGCCAGCGTGTGACAGAGGGAGTGTTTCCCCCAGCCCTGGTGTAACGGAGGACTTTTCCCCCACACCTTTCCTCTTCACCAGCTGCCGCGCTCGCATCTGTTTGTTGTGAAACCCGAAGCCCCGCTGCACATGACCCAGCTCCCAGTTCTGTTTCGTACCCGGGTAGCGGCGAGCACCGGGGCAGAGCCGGTGAAGCAGGGCAGCAGTGGGGGGGGAAGCTTACAAACGTAGAAATGGTAAGCGGCCCTATTTTGTTTACCGGCTTGCGAAATTGGATAAAGCGGATTAGCCTGGTGTCACACGGGCAGAGCGGGGTTTCACCTCCCCTCCGCGCCCGCCAGCCCCCTTTGTCCTTTTGTGTCTATTTTTGGTGCGATGCTGCAGACGCCACGTGGTCAGTGAAAGGAGCTGCCTCGGTAAACAGTCAGCTGATGGGCTGCGCTGGGCCCTGCAGCGGATAGCACGACCGGATGAGCCAAGTCTGGTGGTGGTGTAACCGCGCGGGTGACCTGATGTTACACCGCTAATGGCTTTGGCACATGAGAAATACAAAGCTTTTTACTGGTTTTTTTTTTTTAAGTGCCACATGACAAGCTTATGAATTTAATTTTACCCCTGCTAGAATGAGCTGAACAGGGAAATGCTCTAAACTTCGACTTAATTTTTTCCTTTTTCCTTCTGCTTTCAGGAACGAGAGTATACAGCCCTCCAGAGTGGATCAGATACCACAGATACCATGGGAGGTCAGCAACAGTATGGTCTCTGGGGGTTCTGCTGTATGATATGGTTTGCGGAGACATCCCTTTCGAGCAAGATGAAGAAATCTTGAGGGGACGATTATACTTCAGGAGAAGAATTTCACCTGGTGAGTTGCCCCTTACGTAAGCGATGGGTTTTCTTCTAATAGAAGACCTTCGACTTTGCATGGGTGTATTTCTTTATTTAGGTTAAAATTTAGTCTAAAAGCACTTTTTTTTTTTGTTACAGAATGTCAGCAGCTGATCAAATGGTGCCTTTCACTGAGGCCTTCAGATAGACCAACACTTGAGCAAATTTTTGACCATCAATGGATGCACAAATCTGAAGTCGTGAAGTCCGAGGACTGTGACATAAGGCTACGGACCCTTGATACCGATGTATCTAGCACAAGTTCAAGTAACGAGAGTCTGTGAATTAACTAAGGACCTCGCACTGGGAGGGGAGCTACAAGCAGAAAGACCACAGTGCTGCTGCCAATACTTAGGAGGGGCTAGAAAAATGCATTCATTATTCTGTAGTTGAATCTTTGTCTGAGGGACTTGATTTTATTTTCCCCCTTTGCTGGTTTCTGCTTTGGAATGAGATTTCCTTTGGAAACGCTGATGTTTGGGAGATGCAGGCCAGTACTTAATCAAAGACTGACCTTATTAAGAAAGCAGTGACCTCTTGAATACATGGTAAACTTTTTTGCTCTCATAGAGCCTGGACTAGATTTTATTTGCTTTTGAGTGCCTTTTTGAAAGCTGCTTCAGTGGGACTTTCTTTTTTGAGCTGTGTATGTCCAAAGAAGATCCAGTTCATTATAGGAATTTGCTCCCTTTAGACTCTGTACTGGAGGAAGCAGCTCCTATGATGCATTGGAGAACATGTTCGGTGATTGAATGAAGTAGTCCCATCCACTGGTGATGGAATACTTGAACACAGACATTTCACTCCTGCCCCCTCTCCCCCAGTCCTTTTCCAAATCCAACCCACCTCTGCTGCTCAAAATATTTCCTATAGCCTGCACAGAAATATGAACAGGTATATCAGCTTTTTTATCAGAAACATTTATTCATGTTCCTTTTAGCATCTCTACCATTGGGCATGAGAAGCCCCTTTCTCAACTCCCCCCGGCCTTTTGTCACCCTGCGAGTCTTAAAAGTATGTATGGGCATGTTGAATGCACAATCAATGCAATATTCAAGGACTTTACTTTTTTTCCATACCTGTATAATGTGTTTATGTAAACTTGTTTTTTCCCATGTACTATACAGTTATTTATTGTTTGGGATTTAGAAGACTTTCCACAGATTTCAGCTGTGGCTATTTATTTGGTTAATTTATTTGGTTAGAGTTACTCAACACTGTGCTTTCCCCTCCTTCTCCCCATGGGAATTCTACTGGTTTGCCCATGGCACTTTTTTTTTTCTGCATTCCTGTCAACTTTTGGTTTTTTAAAAAAAAAAAAGACAAAAAAAATTTCTGACCTTACCGATTTTTGTTGGAAGATGAAAAATTGTTGTACAAAGTCTAATTTAAGGGAAATAGAAAGACTTTTTAAAGTTAGTCAGTATGCCTTTTGTCTGGTATTATTTTACCAGAAATGTAAAGTAAAGCTGTTTGGAAGGGTTTTAAATTATTGACATTGTACAGTCTCCGTGCATTGGCTCTGGAAGGTAGAGTGGCAGAGTCATAAACCTTAATTTATTTTAATAGCTGTGTTTCTGTGATCTGGTTGCATTTATGCAGCTTGGATTTGGATTTTTTTTTCTTCTGTTTAACAGTGTGAAATGTATGGAGATCATATTTTTTATACAGGTATTTCAATTAAACTTTTTTTGTATATAACAGTTCTGTGTTTGTGTGCTCACTTTTACCTTTACTGCTACTCTTGATACCACCTGGGGAACATGTATTCTGAGAATACTTCTGGCTTGTAAAGGTGTGCAGTAAGTAGGTCTGTGCCCTTGAGCACTGACCATTTTTGAGAGTTAAACAATCCCTCATCTTGACTATCTATTCCATTGCTGTATTTGGTGTTGATTTGGAGATTGTGTACAATACAACAGCACCAGTGGCCTGCATAGAAGGGAATTAGCCAGTAATGGGAGGAGAGGGGGTAGCTCTGTAAACACTGAATAGCTGAAGTGTCACTGTGCTTGCTGCCCTTAAGTATAACAAGTAAGGATTTCTTTTTTTGTAGTCACTGCTGGTAACTTTTAACAGTTGACATGTTTACTTTCCATTACGTGCAGTTTCCTTCTTCCTGCTTACCCTTTCCTCCTGGTGGGTGCACAGGGATTTCCTGTACCCTTGCAGGAAAGGGACAGAATTCTTGAGAGCAGGGTAACCGTTTTTCTTCAACTCCCTTAGATTATGAAGTGACACAGCAGTCTTTTTAATAAAGTTCTGGGGAACACATGCCATTCTCATCCATAGCAAAGGGCAAGAGAAATAATCCATCCTAGTATGTTGGAAATCAAGTCTTTGCAGACTTACTGAAGTCTTCCTACTCTTTATGCAGCTGGAGACTAACCTAGCTCAGTCCGTTTGTGGGCTTGGTAGCTATTACTAGGTTTAACTACCACAGAGGGATCTACAAAGTACATTTAGGGATGTGTTTAGTCATTAAAGGTGCTTTGTAGTAGTCACAGCAAAGGACTAGGCTTAGAATCTGTTGGGTTTATGTTACTTCCCTTTCTGGGGATCTTTCTGCCAGCTCATCTATTATTTTGGGTCCCTGTGGGGAATATTTCACTTGCTGACATCACATCAAGCTCCTGACGCTAACTAGTTTAAACTCAAAATGCCAGTGAATTAGCAGGAGGTAAAGCAGAAGGGAAAAGACCATTTTTTGTGCTTGCAGTTTTCTGATGACATGCGGAGACGGTGAGTAGCTTTTTTTTGGCCATATAAATGAACTCCAAAAAAAAAACTACAGTTGTGTCTATCATTTTGACTGTTCTCTTGTTTTTTTCATTTTAGACTTGTTTCTCCAGTTTTTAATACAAATCTGTACATACGTTAAATCTAGTCCCTGTGAAACACATATCCATGAAAATCCCTATTGTTGGAACTCTGTTCACAGAAATTAAAGATTTTATGCTTATTTTAAGTGTAATTTAATTTAATTTTAAATTTGCTTAAGAAAATCACTCAATCCTGCCTGAATGGAAGAACACTTAGAAGTGAAGATTGGGAGTTTTGCTTTGGAATGAGAGATTTCTTTTGCTTAAGAGGAGGGACTTGGGTAAAGCTACTGGAGAGATGATCCCAGTGCCTACTGCACTTCTTCAGGGAAGCATGTTTCTAACCACAAATGGTCCCTGGAGAAATTCCAGTAGCTGATGATAATTAACATCTTCCACTCCAGTGGCTTCACATGCTCGCAGCTGTTGAGAGGGGTGGCAGCAAGGCCGTTCGGGTGAGCTTCAAAGGGCTACCAGAAAAGCGTTTCTAAAAATACATTTGTAAAGCTATTGTTGGTGGCTGAACTGGGGACTTTCAACGTTTCCACAGGAGCCTATGTTACTTGCCTTAGCTTCATAGAGAATTACTGTGGAAGCAGTCTGTTTTGAAACGTAAAAGCTAGGTTTTCACCTTCTGCTACTGAGGCAAAATGCATTAAAAGGATAAAGGTCAAAAGGACGCGGCCAAGAGTGCTGACTCCCCTCTGGGATTAGTTCAACATAAAAGGTGCACTTTCAGTACTGTGCAGGCAGCTTTAGTTGTGAGACTCCCCTGTACACTAATAGAAGCCACGTGGCTGAAACACCATATACCGAAAGTAATGATTTGTAAAAATAGCTTTTCATTACAGCTACAAGTCGGAAAATGATGTGTTAATATAGTTCCATTAGCTGAGTGTTACTGCCAAAATGAGCAAGTGACAGCTCTTGGTTTTTCCTGTGCTTCTATCTGGTATTTTAATATCGTTAAATGTTACTTCTCTGGGATCCTCCTCTTCATACTCTCCCCACACTAAGATGGTTTTCAACAGCACAGAGCTTGAAAAGTAGAACTCAGCAGATCATTCAGAATACTACTACTATGTAGATCACAGCCTATTTTAACCTTGACAAATGGATTTAGCAGTGATCATACCTATGCACATATATATGTTACTGGCTTCGTAACAGGTATATGAAATATATTCTAATGCTGACAGATCTTTAACAATGTATTTTGTGTAATTCATATCCTTAATAAAACTCACTTTTCTGTATGCATAAGCATACACTTGCTTCTTTCTTTTTTCTTTTTTTATTTAATTTTAGTTAACTAAGCTTATATTTACTGAGGCCCTTTGAACAAAACTGTCAGAGGGATGTTAGAAAGATTGACCAGGGTGTGTTCTCGCCAAACACTTAGGGTTCTCTTTCAGTGGTTTACTGACCTCTGTTGGTGAAATTAAAGTATATGTTCCCAAAATAATGATGCATAAATTGGGAAGAGATATTTTAAAGCAGTGCTGACTGCCGTTTTTAGATATGAAAGAGTATGGCTAATACTTAGATATCCCACAGTGTTTGAAAAGCTACAATTACAAGAGGAAACAAAACAAAAAACAAAGATAAAAAGACACTTCAACTTCGAAAACAGCTTTTCAATGAGAATGGGAGAGGGGAATATGAAATCAAAAGGTTGCCAACTCTGCAGCTGAAGTTACAAGGGTGACAAGCCTAGTGAGCCCCCAGTCACTTATATGAGTCTTGGCATAAGCATTTATAACCATTAGCCCTCATTCTTGCACTTCATTTCAGTCACAATCAGAAGCACTTGTCTTCTGGCATACAGATGGGCAATAATTCTCAGTGGTGTAAGCAGATAACAGAACATTGTGGCTCTATCGACTTATAATTAGTGGATTTTCACTACTAACAGCAGGGATGCTACTGTTGGTAGCAGAAGTCAAGATTGTGGCATTTTAATTTTGTTGCAATACATTGTTTTTCTGATGTTATACTGAAGCTTTCTCTGCTTATGAATTTGTAATTGCTTAGTTTCGTGATTGTCTGTGATTTAAAAATATAGTATGTTTTGCCTAAGGGTTACCTTCAGGTAGCTGATAAACCAGAAACTTATTACTCTGCTAATTGACTACACAAACCATTATGCCTGCCAAAAAGCTGCTTATGTTAGTCCACTAGTAGAGAATTTGTAAGATGCAGACTTAACTTGCACCCTTTCTCAGGTGAATCTGTGTAAAACCTTGAAGCTACAGTTAAGTCATAGGCAGCAAAGTGTCTTGTGGATCAATATGATTCTTTGTTTAGTATTATTGACTCAGCAGTCACTTTGACTCTCCAATCAGGAATAATGAAAGATTGCAGAAAATTATACTGAATACCAAAGGGTATTTTGCTCCATTCTTTGTAGAATTATGAAAAAATAACTTTCATAATTCTGTGAATCATTGTCTGTGTAATGGCTAATTAGAATCGGGTTTTGTATGTAAGGTCTACAGAGAAAAAACCAAAAACAAGCTGCTGTTTTGTTGAAATAAAAAAAGTTCCGCTTGCAGCAAAAAATGGTCTGGTTTCAGGGTTGAAGTTTGTGTCTCCGCTTTTCTACTTCCCTTGGTTTAGGACAGGAAAATGTAAGCATGAAGTATCAGTTTATTCCAGCTAAAATATAGAAATATGTGAACAAGCATATGCTATAAAAAGTGGGAGTGAAGAATCCCCAGGGAGGTTTATTTTTGCCAGGTTTCCAAACCTTATAGTGTCATGAAAGGGACCAGTCTCTTTCAGGATCATCCTATGGGAATCCATTAATCAGGGGGACATGCTCCTGTGTTCAGTTTCCATGCAAGGGTTTTTTTTTTTTTTCCTGTAATAGCAAAAGTCTTGCAATACACAGGTTTACATCAGCATAGAAAACCATAAAGAATCTCATCTTCCCAGAAGTAACTTGCCTATTGTTCAAGAAGAGGTAAATAGATAACGAATTTAATCTACAGGAAGGCAGGTTAAGTTGCAGTAAGGAAGAGATTTATATCTGTAAGTATAGCTGAGCACCAGTGTAAACTAACTGTGGAGTATATCAAATTATCGTTTTTAGAAACAAGCATTTTTCATAAATCATCTGGAAATTACAGCTGATTTAAAATGCGTTGGATTTCATCAACCTAATGATCACAAGTTAGCAAAAAGAGATTTCCATCCACAGCATTCATTCTACTTGTTGAACCAGTATAAAATTTATTGACAGCATCCCTTTTGCTACTGGCAAGACACTTTTTAATGCAAATTTGGCCTAATCCATAGAAGTAGTGACAGACTTTCTCATGATGGTGAGGCTATGGGGCTACTGACCTTTGCTCACAGCCAGCATCACTAAAGTGGTCCTCCCTCACACCATCCCTTCCTTTTGCTGGTACACTGATATTCAGATCAATAAACTGATCTCCCTGATAACCACTCAGCGTAACCGATATGCACAACCACTTGGGCCTGGGGTTGGGGGAGAAGGGAGATGTTACTGCTGAAGAAAGTGTATGTGTGATAGATAACCTTCATTTTCTCTAATACCATCAAACAGACCCCTAGTTTCGACCTTATGACTTCTGCAACAAAGAATCTCCAAGGAATGTTGACAAACCCTGCTATTTTCAACCTTGTATGAGAAATATTTCAGGTGGGTTTTTTTCCAATCGGATTCTGAGCACTTACTTGAAAGGTTCGCAGTATTTCAGCTCCTGATGAAGTGTAAGAACTCAGATCATCTGGAATCTCACAAAGATCAGAACTTAATTCACAAATATTTTTACACATCCCAATGGTATGCCCTACTTTCTAACCAGCCTCACAGGTACATTTGCAAATGAGAAAATACGTGAAACATTTCAGAATAGCTAATAAATGATGACACTACAGCTATGTGTGCATTAAAAAAGTTGCAGTGAGAAAAATTAATGCAAATGAGTTGAAAGCTCATAACTGCATTTATTGTTTTAGATCAAGATCTTTATTTTCCAGTTTCTCTGCCATTGTGAGTCTGTTCAGCAGGCATGAGCTCCACTGTTGTCTCTAAGATATCTCTACCTATACTTATAATTTAATATATAGCATTCCAATATATTTAAAGGAAAATGTCAGCAACTGATCCTGGAAATCTTTGTCAGTCTAGTAAACCATGAATTTTGAGTGCATTTTGAAGATACCTCTTTACCCAGTCTAGTGCTTGTTGTGGTGATACACTCAAGTAGCTCCAATAGCTTCCCTGACAACTAGCTAAAGAGCTCTTAGTGGCATACAACTCAATTCTGCAATTCCTGTCCAGAGATTCCAATCATTTCAAGGGGAACGTTGTCTGTATGATGGCTACAGGATTATCTCTCAAGTTGTGACAGAAGAAGGGCTTCCCTGGAGAGAAAATTAATGAGAAAGCCTCAAGTTGTACCAAAAACCCTCTACTGCAATGCTGAAAAGTGGTAGAGAGAAGAGAAAGGGAGCCCTTCTGTCTTTCCAAAGTCAGAGCTGCATCGCTCTGAAAGACAACAAAGGAGATACTTGGAAAGCAAGGGCAAGGTAACCAGAAAGAAAAGTAGAACAGAAAAATTATCTCAAAGCCTGAGATGTGGGTGGTATTTTTGTTAATACCTCAAAGAGCAGTTACTCACTGCAAGTCTTTTTCCCATGTAACTGCCTGTTAGTGTGAGAAAGTGTTCATTGCAATGTTGATAATAATTGACACCTCTCTTTTCCTCTTCCTCTGCTGAACAGACTTTTTATGTCGCAAACCAAGAGTGCCATCTGACTCCTGTGACAAGCTGGTACTGATACAGGTGATGAGGCAAGTACATGTGAGTCACACTTGCAGAGCAGATATTAATGCATGTTTTCATATTCTTTACTTAGTTATGTTTTTGTTAATTAAAATTATTTAAAAAACTGACATCCACAATGGCAAAAACTGCACTGGTGCCAATGTTCTTTTTCACCCACATAGTTTTCACAGTGCTTTAGAAACTTCCTCGGCTGATTGCAAATGTACATATGATAGCAACCCTTTGCTCACATCTTCCTACCACCTTACAGAAAAGCTTTCTCAATTCTAAAATAATACAGTTGACAGCACTGAGCAATTAGCTAAGGTAAGAAAATTAATTTTATTTTCTAGGGCTCTAAAAAAGAATAAAGATGTTTGTTATACTTACATTTATTATTATTATATGTTGTATAATATAAAACACAAAATTAAAACAGGACTCTAGGACAGAAGTCTCTGCACTTTGTAATAATTCACATTTCTTAGGTCTTTGCTGTTCCAGCTCCCAGTGAAACCTAGTGGGGAAGAGTTTAAAAGTGAACAGAAATTTATATCCCAATGAATCTCCATCATGGAAGAATTCATCATTTAGTTACATTTTCTTGCCTTTAGCTGTAGCCAGTGACCCCAAAATACCTGAAATTATTTGATCTTACATACTGATTTTTTTTTTTCTTTTGGTTACACTGGAAAACTTTGAATTTGTGTAATGGAAATTTTGAATGACACTAGTTCATATATGTGACTATACAATTTACTAATATTTCAGACTACTGTAGTAAGTCTTCTGCAATGAAAAAGTCAGTTCAGCTGAAGCTCACTGGCAACTAAATGCCATAAAGGGTGATGATCAAGGCAGTATTAGAAAGTCTTAAAGAACTCTGGAAAAACACAAGTTTATCAGAAGTGCACATGAAATTCTCTCTCAGCTCTTGCAGGTGGCCAATACAAAGCTAATATGGCACTGAAGACAAACTGGAACAGAAGGCGCTTCCAATAGCATACTGACAAGACATCACATGGCTTGATACTGGTTTTCTGCAGGGAAAATTCAGCTGCCTTTTTGCACAGAGGACGTGTTTGTTCTACAGTACTGCAACTACACTGCTAACATTCAAGTTAATTGATTGCCAATTGGCTTAGACCTGGAGAAAAACACAAACATTTCTGTTCAATTGTTCATTAAATATCTAGATTAACATTTACAAAGCTGTTAACTAACTCAGGTTAATTGGCAATCAGTTCGGAGGAGCACATTGTCCAGAGTCACGGACTTCAGCTAAAGCATTGTCTACCGAAGATTATTGCCAAATAATGTTTTCCAGGTAAATTTTCATCTCTTTGAGGACAATGCACAATAAAAACTGCTTTTTTCCTCTCCTTTTTAATTAGTTTTAGATGAAGCCTGTTTGGGGACATTTATTGGGGTGCTTGTTATACCAATTTAGCTAGAATGGCCTCAGCAAGTTAGGTGAAACCTGGGTCTGGGTGGGGAGCTGAGTGCCAGCTGCAGCAAGCAGCATCTCAGAGCAGGGTGACTGCACTCCCTGCCTGTCTGCTTACATTCTTCACATTAAATCACTGGTGGATGCTTCTCCTCATGCATATTTCCATGCAGATTTGCCCTTAAAAGCTGTTTTGCTTATTTAAAGAGCAATTTGAAGCATGAAAGGGTCATGTAAACATGTGCTTTGAACCTACAATAGTAGTGGCCACTGTAAATAAATAAATGTCATTTAAAAATCATAAACTGAAGAAAAGTTGCAATGGAATCTTGTTCTGAATATGGCTGCTCACTGCTTACTTAAAACTATGGAGTAGTTGCTTAAGACAGATTCTCCATACACACATTTTTTAGTCTAACCAACTTCAAAATTGCGTGGGGTATGTTGTACAAATTTTGACCACAAACTGCCCTGCATATGCCACTGTAATCTATACAGTTGATTACCTTCCAGTTTCTCAAGGATATTAACTGGCATGAAACTTCATTTTTTTAATTTCCATTAATTAATTCCCTGTAGAGAGTGGCTGAAGACACTAAACAAAAGCATTTAGTCAGAAATTATTAAAGTTGGTTTGTCAGCCATCTGTTAATCACCATTCATTTTTGTACAAGGAGTGAAAATTTTATTAAACCTTATACTTAATTAAAACATATTGTTTCTGTAGCAGATTGGAAGTACTGTCATCTGTTTAGACTTGTATCCTAAGATTCGTTAAGAATTAGTTTCCTGCAGGATGTAGGCATGTAGAATTTCATTCTGTTGGGATCTGAACGGAGGTACAAAGGGTGAGGGCTGTAGCGCAGTCAAGTATTCTTTTACTGAAGGCTTTCCAAAACCCCATCATAATGCAGACTGACAACACAGTGAAGAAATGTTGATGAAATTGAACGGTCTTAAAAATGAGAAAGTGAAGAATAGTGAGAAGAAAAATATTGTTTTACAGATTTGGGGATTCATTGTGTTAATCAGGTCTTGTGAATGATATGGGTGCTAGAATTTTGTACAACCATTCCTGCTTGAATCTTTATTACAATACTCATAGAAAATGTGATTTTGTGTATATTTGCTGTTTCTAGGGAAGTGACTACAGCAGCTTGTTCAAAGCTAATGAAACCAGATTGTTTTGGTGTAACATTCATCTTGAAGAGTCAGAAGGAAAAATGCAGGAAAATGACAATGACTGGTTACTTTTTATTGTTACAGTGAGGTGCAAAGACTTGCAAAACACTGCCTATTTTCAATGGCTCCTTACATATATTAGCATCCGGCTGCGTCATAAGTATGTAAGAATATGTAAGAGGTGTGTATCTCATTACTTTTATCTGTACAGAATGTCATCTGGGCCCCAGGTTCTTGCCAGACTGTAACAGATACTGCTGTATCCATCAAGAGGACTGAGCTGCAGCCAACCATTTGGCCAAAGCTGAGATTAAGAGTTGGGTTGTTAGAATGATCAGCTCTTAGGGAATCATAGGATCATAGATTCATAGAATGGTTTGGGTTGGATGGGAGCTTAAAGATCATCTAGTTCCAACCCTGTGTGTTGTAGGATCTCACTGTTATTTAGCTTGCCAGGTTTTGCTCTGTCTCTGCCTGTTCCTTGGCCCAGGATTCACCTTTGGCTACATGGATTTCTTGACTCTTCACATTCTTTGCCGTTTTTACACCACACCCTTTAGTTTGGTGTATCTCTTGGCTTTCTTGGTTTCTGCCTCTTGCCTCCAGCACTGACACCAAAGATTTGCTAACAGCTTTCACATCCCAGGTGTATTGCTGTTGTGATGACATTAAAGGGATTGCACCATGAAGGTATGGTCAGATGCAGCAGTAACAAGGGCAGTACTTCACTGAAAGACAGATTCAGATATGGGTAAAAAGATGTTAATGTTTTATATTATTACTATTTATCATTAGCAACCATTGATTAAGTGAGCAATATGAGTGAGCCAAAGCAAAAAGCACAGCTTTGCTATTAAGTGCTTGCAGTCCAGGAAGACAAACAGCAGACAAAGTGTAAGGGGAAAGGGGAATATATTTTTTTAAACAAATATCATCTATTTCCACTGGCCCTCTGCCTAGCCATTATTAACTTACATTAGTTTGTAGGCATCCAAGTTGAATCTTCCTGCTGTTACTGGAAAATTTTTCTTGGCTCAGATGTGAAAATAATTTCCTTTCAAACTCAACACTACGTTGTTACAACATCCACTTAATAATCTGATGGTCAAATGTGATGATTGTCTTTTGGAGCACCTCACAGGGACATCATTGTTTTGTGACGGTGACCTTACATCTGGGAACAACCTTTCCTAGGGCTTCCCAAATCTCTTTCACAAGGCCATGTGACAGACATGTGTAAGGCTCGGAGCCAGTCACACTTGTTTAAAAACTCCTTGACACAGTCACAGCACTTGTGACTCCCTGTGCTGCTGTGACATATGACCCTTATGCCACAAATATTCTTCTGCATTATGCAAGGGTGTCGCTGCAGAAGCAGGATTATGTGAGGTCATGGCTAGAGTCTGATCCTGCTTCATCCCCAGATGTACAAGCAGAAAACAGTTGAGTGGATTAATATGTAAGTGGCTTTTAGAGGCAACTGCCCCCTTGTTCTGACATTGCCAGGTGAACAGATGCTAGATGTTGCTAGGTGTTGCTGGATGGCCCCAATCTGTTCAATAACCATATACATCGGCTTATAATGTAGGATAACCTTGGACAAGTGCAGCCAATGAAACCAGCCCACCTCTGACACATACACAGGCACCTTATTTTTACATGTTTACATATTACACATGTTGCACACTACTCTATTTTTATCTCTTGACAGCTAAGAGGATGTCCTAGTTGGTATTTGATCTCATCTCCCCTTCATCAACCAAAAAATTTATCTAGTCGGAGCAATCATATCACTTCTAACAGGAACCTGTACAAGCCACAGCTGGTCTGCTAAACCAGAAGACACTATAAAAAAACAGTGATAAAAGCAGATAAGTATAGAAAAGTACATATAGAAAAGTATAAAGTAGGCTAAGTATAGAAAAGTACATATAGAAAAGTATAAAGTAGGCTTTTGTTTTAAGCTACATAACAGACTGCTCTGGCAGAATGGATCTGCTGGAGGAGATCTCTCACTGCCTAACTTAATGTTTCTAGCTTCATTATGTTAGTGTCATGTGGTAAAATCTCTAGTCTACCACACATATAGGTGCCTATGAACCTTCCACGGTCCTGTTGGAACTAATAGACAGTTATTCATGCAAATGTTGTCTGTAAACTACTACTTTTCAAACAGATGAATTCTGTGTTCTTTTCCTTATATCTGCACTTCTTAAAATCAAGTCATGCCACAACTTCAGTTTCTCCTTCCAGCTCCTTACCCATTGTTATTATCCCTGTTAACACTGTTTTCACTTTGCCAGCAGTTGGGTTGCCAAGCTGGAGAAAAGAGAGGATACCATCTTGGGTCTCACTTATTTTGACTTCAGAAATTAATGCTGTCATCAAGGCAAGTGTTAGCATATTGAAAGCAAACTTGGCTTTCAGAAAAATCAGTGTGCTGCAAGCAGGTAGTTACATCCTGTTAACTTGGAATCAATTACGTCCAAGAAATGTGGGAATGACTATTTGTTGTATACAGCACAAGCACATCAGAGCAAGAATCTTTCCAGATCTGCCTTGGAGTATTTCCAGAGGACTTGGGAAGGACTATGAAATGGACCGTTAGAAAAATACCAAGTGCGTAAATGCAGAAGCAAACGAAAGGATATAGATCTGTCTTAACCGTGTTAGCTTCATGAGCTGTTGGGGCTGGGGGAGGCCTAAGAGTCATCTCAAACCTTTCTGCCCTGTGGCATTTAGAAAGAAAGATTATGTATCTGTCTCACATTGTTCTAAGGAAAGGAAAGACTGACCTACAGCAGAAAAGCTCATAAGGTGAGTGAGAATCATATGATCTCATTCTGCAGGTGACCAAGTAGTGAGCACTGGGTGAGGAACAGAGGTGACAATGTACAAAGATGATGTCTTGGAAAAGTCCTTTCATGGCAGGTTTAGGGATCAATACTGCACAGGTTTTAAGCACAGAATGTCACTATCTAAAGTTCTGTCTAGACCTGGAGACTGAGGATAGTTTGCCCTAGATTAGACAGGTTTCAGGAAGATTAGATAAGGTCTCTTGTTTTTTATGTTTGGTTTTTGGTGAGGTTTTTTTTTTGTGTATGTGGTTGGTTGGTTGGTTCATTGTTTTCATGGTTTTTTTTTTTTTTTTTTGTTTTTTTTTTTTTTTTTCGGGTTTTTTTTTGCTTTTTTTTTTCCCTTGGGATATTAATTTAATAGGGTTTATTAGCATATCATTAATTCAGTGAACTCCTGTTGAGGTGCAGATGTGAAGATACATGAAAAAGTGCTTGTTCCTTAGCACCACCACTACTAAAGCTGTGAATTTTCCTCAAAAGAATTCACTACCTGTTAAACCATTAAAGCCAAAGATTCCTGAAAGGTATCTTTTTCTTCAGTGCTCAGTGCCAGATGATTTTGTTGACATAGATTTCATTTCCATCGTTGCATCCTGAGTCTTTCCAGGCCGCTGTGATAAGCAAGGCTCCAACAGATGTAAACGAAAGGGAGGAGGTTTCAGTAACTCACTCTTTCTTCCAGCCCCTTGAAGAGTCATACCAATTTCAAGGCAATCAAAGTCCTTATGTCTACTGCTTCAGAGAATCTAGCCAGTCCTGAAGAAATCAGTGCTTAAAGAGAACTTCTCCAGTAGGTGTTAAGTACTCCAATCTTCTCAGCGGCAGTTTCTTATGAATGAAAACACCCCTTGGAGATGAGTACAGGGAGAAAACAATGCAGCTCTGAGAGGTGTGAACGGCTCCATTCACCTTAGCGGATCCTCATCCTCCCTGCCTGGGGGGCAGGGGTTTACAATCGGTGATGCCATCAGGCCTGTTGTTATCAGCTAGCACAGGGAAGCCTGGAGGTTGTTTACATCATATACCTATATCACACATCATTACCACGGGAACAGAGAGAAGGACTCAGGCAAGTTTAGTGCACCAGGGCCCCCAGTCGCTGCACCGCAGAGATCACCCAAGGGACAGTTGAAATGGCAGTCCTCCCTTTCCCTCCTCCCCTCCTTCCTTCCCCCCTTGCCTTTGCCCAAAGAGAGTCAGGAGCCGCTGAACCCTCTTGAGCTCACACAGAGAGAAGGGACAGCACTTCAGAGGCCCTCAGTGGCAAAAAGGATCTGCCAGATCCTTTTCCCAGTAAGAGAAAACGGATCTAAAGAAGTTTCGTCCCAGATCTTTGAAGAAGTATGCAGAGTCCAAGAGATCACTGGGGGGACAGGGACCTTTATTGCCCTTGTTTTCATGGGGGAGAACAGATATCCCTGCCCCTTCCCTCTTTCATTCCTAGTACGCATTTGTTCTCTAAGTTATGTGCCAGTTCTCCCTTTTCTATGACATCTTTCCCTTGCTCTGTCTCATCCCTTTCTCTCCTGAACTATTCTTCCTGCATGGGAAAATCTGAGACAATTCTACCCAAATAACCTTTCTCTCTCAGCCTCTCTCTGTTGTCCTCTACTGCCTGCCCCAGCAAATACATCCACATCTAGTTCCTGTATGATTTTTTCAAAATAGTCTGAGTAGTATTTGAGCTGTATTTTTTTACTGTGTTGGAGCAGTTGGCAAGCAGTTACAGTGCTTGCAAAGAAGCCTCATATCAGCAGTGGAAGGACTGATTTCATAAATATACCCTCACAATTTCTGCCCTTCTCATCACTCTGCCCTTCTCATCACACTGGCATGATTTGAGTGGTCTCAGTCAGTGTCAATTTTAGAGTCATAGAATGATAGTTAGGGTTGGAAAGGACCTTAAGATCATCCAGTTCCAAACCCCCCTGCCATGGGCAGGGACACCTCACACTAAACCATGGCACCCAAGGCTTCGTCCAACCTGGCCTTGAACTCCAGAGTGCTCCAGGGATGGAGCACTCACAACTTCCTTGGGCAACCCATTCCAGTGCCTCACCGCCCTAACAGTAAAGAATTTATTCCTTACATCTAACCTGAACTTCTCTTGTTTAAGCTTTAACCCATTACCCCTTGTCCTGTCATTACAGTCCCTAATGAAGAGTCCCTCCCCAGCATCCTTATAGGTGCCCTTCAAATACTGGGAGGCTGCTATGAGGTCTCCATGCAGCCTTCTCTTCTCTAGGCTGAACAGCCCCAACTTTCTCAGCCTAGTTTTATAGCCTACGTTCCTACCCAAGTGTTACAAAAGCAGGAAAGTCACATTTTCCCCAGCAGCTCAATGAATATATCTGATTGCCACTCAATTTAAGACCCCATATTTACATTAATGGTTCTATACTGGTTAGTTTCCATATTTCTATTATGAAAGCATTAATTCAAAACTTGAGGTTTTGTCTTGCTCAATTATATGCATAATGTGTTGGCCTATTTTTTTTCCTCATTTCAAAAGCCACATGCCACATTAGTAGGTAAAATATATTGGAAAAGAAATGGCCTCTGGCTGTGTGCAGTTCTGGTGTCTGCAACATAAAAAGGACACGGAGCTATTGGGGTAAGTCCAGAGGAGGGCCATGAGGATGATCAGGGGACTGAAGCACCTCCCATATGAAGACAGGCTGAGAAAGTTGGGGCTTTTCAGCCTGGAGAAGGGAAGGCTGCTTGGAGACCACATAGCAGACTTCCAGTATCTGAAGGGGGCTTATAAGGATGATGGAGAGGTACTCTTCATCAGGGACTGTAGTGATAGGACAAGGGGTAATGGGTTAAAACTTAAACGGGAAGTTCAAACTTAAACAGGGGAGGTTTAGATTGGATATAAGGAAGAAGTTCTTTATTGTAAGGTTGGTGAAGCTGTGGAATGAGTTGCCCAGTGAAGTGGTAAATGCTCCATCTCTGGCACCATTCAATGCCAACTTGGTCTACTGTAAGGTGCCGTGGGCAGGGGGCGGTGGAACTGTATCATCTTGAGGTCCTTTCCAACCAAAATCATTCTATGATTCTATTTTTCTTATTGCTGTAACACTTGTTACTTTTGCTACCTTCACTTAAAGTACTTAAAGTTATCATAAAAACCTGGAGAGTAAAAGATGTAATCTCTTTCTGACTTCCAGTCAATAGAAATATTCTCTGCATTATTAGAAAGTTAGGGATATATTCCTCTAGGCCTTCAATGTGCATTTGCAGTAGATCTCTGAATGTCTAGGTCACACTTGTATTTTAGACTTTTGAATTGCTAGCCAAACAGCTGCAGTGGAATTGGATCTTTAGATAGTAAAAGCCAGGAAAAATGATCAATGATTACATGCTACTAAATGCTAAAAAAAGAAAAAGGAAGAAAATAAATCCCAGCATATCAGTTCAGTACTCAGAGAAATTTCATTAAAAAAAAAAAAAAAAAAAAAGATAATTCAATTAGCTCCCTGCACATGTCACATGGAACACATCAGTTTCACTGCTTCAAGTACAATTAGGATGAGAGACCGCAGAGCATTAAGAAAGGAAGCCAGGTCAGGGCTTCTGAGCACAGCAGCATTGCCACACGCGGCTCTGCAGGGAGGTGACTCCCATCTCCCCTCAAGAGCTTTGTCTAGACAGTGACAGTTCGTTAAGCGCACGGCGGTAAATGAGACTTCAATAGCTGAGTCTAGTCATGTTTTTGATCTGCAAGACAATTAAAAATATATGAATTCCCGGCATCTTAGGTGTGTGCGGGGTTTGTTTTTTTTTTCTCCTAAGGGAAGTGTCACAATAAAAATAATTAATAATGTATTTTGCTGTTATTATCTCTATACAGAATTGCTTTTCTTGGTGTTAATTTGGATATTTTCTCCAAGACAAGATGCGCTTTGACTAATCCAGAATTCTGCCCTAGAGCAAACTGAGATTTTTACCAGAAACAACAAATAATGTTTTTAAAGGTAAATTAAATCACACACCATTCTTGTTGTGTAAAACTCTTTATTTAAAACATACCCTGCTCATTTCAGCAGTGAGTACGAGGTATAAAGTCGAAATACACAATTTTTATTTGTGTAACAGCAGAGTTACTACAGAGAGACAGAAGCAGAATCCAAATGAGACTTTTTTGAAGAAGAAAAGACATTCTAAAAAAAAAAAACCAAACCAACAAACAAAACACCCTAGGTTAGCCATCTAACCTACTTATTACTTACATTTCCAATGTTAAGACTTGGCAAACTGAGACCATCTTTTGTATGTGTAAGGCAAATGTTTAAGAGGAATACAGATGATCTTCCTAAAACAACATCTTAAAAGGCATGCATTTTCTCATCCCTGCATGTTTCCTCACCTGTCCCTATAAATGTGTGATGTAAACACAACTGGCCAGGGGTATGAGCCCAGATAGTCTGACCTTAGTAAAGATTTTACTTGAGCCCAGCTTGATTACCTTCACTATAACTAGAGTATGCTGTATAGAGGTAAATCATAAAACACAAGTGAAACATGCATTTTTATTATGAATGGTTCCTTCACAAGGCACATTAAAAGAAAACTTTTGTTTCATTTTCCTTGATGAAGGTCATTGTCAAAATTATTGTAAAGGCGAAATTCAGATGTTCCATGAAGCTACAAGTGGCCCTCAAGTGGAAAAGAAAAACCACACAGGAGACAAACTTCTTTGAGAATAGATAGCAACATTATGATGGCACTTATCAGGCAGGACTAAAGACAATGTTTTGTTTGCTTTGCCACATTTCTGCATTAAGGCAAGAATTTACGGCTCTATTAGCACATATTTTACTGGATGCAAATATAGCAATGGCTAAGATAAGAGTAACTGGAAGGAATGAGTTTAAAATAAAAAAAGCCAAATGCTGTTAAAGGTGATTTGCAAGAGATTGTTAAAAATAAACTTGTCTTTACCTCTTATTTAATATGTGCAAAAAGTGCATCAGAGGGTTTTTAAAGGCTTTTACTTCTATTTTAGCAGGTTCAAAATAAACAAAAGAATTTAATATAAGTAACAAAAAAGAATATTAAAACCCAGCATAAAATTGCAATACACTACAATACGTATGATATATCTACATGTTTTCATCAAAAAACAAAGGGAAAAATGGTTTAACTATTTCATTCCACATTTGGTTTTAAACAGACTCCAAGGCAAAGATCATTTCTTCCTTGCAATTCCTGGGTATAAACCTCATTCTTGGGTAAAGCTGCCAAATACCATGTACTCACAAGGTTGTGATGACTATGGTCTACAATACTCCAGCCTTCAAAGTGATTGCCACAGCAAACTATCACATTTCATACACCAATTTCTTTGACATATACTCTAGGAAAACAAGCATTTAATATTCCTAAAGTCTCAAAACTCAGTGAGTAGAGAAATCATACTGCTTTGAAATGTGTCTCCAAGATAATATAGAGGTAACTTTGAGTAATTAAGTTAGGAAAAATACTGTAATTTTTCTTTCCATTTCTCCACATCATCATCACGGTTTGTTGTGTGATCTTTCCAAACCTGATGATACATAAAGGCTGGACGTCTTCCACTGTGTTATACTGAACCACCTTGATCTTCCTTTTTCCCAAAGCACAATCTTTGACGGAAAACGTAGGTTATTGTCTTTTGTAAGGAGAAACTGATGGTACACTGATTCTCAAAGTATTATTATAAATACCTACTCTTTTAAAATGAGCTACTTGTGAGAGTCTCAGCAGTGGTGGTGCTCACTATGCTCTTAATGCACTTTCAGTCTTGAATGAAACACAATCAACTCAAAGCACTCTCCTGCTCCCTCCCTGCTATTTCTACATGAAGGGAGAAAGAAGACTGCTACTTTTCTGCCATCTTAATAGCTTCCTTGGTCAGCTACCAGGAAAAAACAGTTGAAATGAAAAATGTAGGAGATGATGTGCACTAATTAACATTACTCTTAGAGCTCAATCATGTAGCCAGTATTTGTGCTTATAGTACTAAAAATTTTCTGTGACTGACATTAAGCTTATCTTTCTTCACAAACAGAAAAGCTCACATGCTTAACTGACAGTCAAGTATAGAAATAAAATGTTTATTCAGATTTTTGTATGGTTTTGCTCCTGCATCCAAAATAACATATGCAAACTTGTTTGTATTAGAATTTCATACCCATACTTAATAACTGTAATAATAATTCAGTCAGACATAGAGATGAGAGTATAGCAAAATGTATGTGCAAGTGTTAGCATGTGGAAAGTTTTTGTCAACAAAAGAACCGGTTACAGACCTGATACAGTCAGTAGATAGACAGAACAGAAAAAATGTGCAAATAACAAACTCCATTTGAGCATTAGAGAATTGCAGAATTATGTTACTTTTGCTTCTTGTTTCATTTGCATGGACACATATGATTAGAAAAAAAAAAAAAAAGGTCAGAACTTCTAAAAATCTTTGGTTTAGGTTATTTAATTTATAATTGCAATAAAATATTCCTTATGAGAATATTGTCATTATCTCTAAAAGCAGAACTTGGTCTATTAGCCATATTTAGTTTCAGTTCAAGCCACTAATGTTCCCTTTTTTTAGATGTTGTCAAGTAACAATGCCCACAACTTAATACTACTGCTTACCTGCCTTTTAATTATATATAGCAATATAAGATTTAATTGCATCTCTTATTCTAAAATATAATCAATATGTCTAAATGTAGTCTTATACTTGGTACACAAGCATGACTCTTTTACCAAATAAAATAATCCAAAAGGTCACTGCTCTTGTCACAGACCATGCAGTCACCATAAATTTGTCTTCTTAACCCCTTGTAATAGCAAGATGAAATCAGAATGACTGTTGTTCCTGGTATATTTACTTCTGCCTACTTTCACTGTATCATTTAGTCTCATTATTACTTTTGTGCCTAATTTTTGTATTCTTTCTTATCAGTATTCTGCTGAATAGTTAAGGTTTTTCTAGGAACTAGAGAAGAGTGCTACTAATTCCATTTATCCTACAGCTATCCCTGTGTATGGGAAATTGCACCTCATCAGCTTTGGAAAAACCTGTATGGAAATAATTTATGCCGTTTAATTTCTCTGTTCTTTGCAGGTATTCCTGTTTGTATGCAGAGGTCCTTCCCATTGTTGTCTCTGCTTCCCAGCCTGGTAGTCTGTGTGCTTTAAGTAGAAGCTATAGGGAGCGTAATGCAGATGACTCAAATATCTTGTGAAATTCCATTACAGGGAGGTAGGGATATTCTGCACAAGCAATTTTTTTTCTGGCTGTTTACCTATCAGTCAGTCAATTTAATGTGTTAGGGGTAGTTTAAGAGATTTTATGGCGTTCTTGGTATGCCACTCTGGGCAAACTGGGGTTATTAATAATAGGGACGCTATGATCAAGGGGTATTAACTTGAAATTTCTCTCAACCACTGATTTCAAAATTTTATTATAGGATGATCTTAAAGGGGGTTTTTTTCAACCTAAAATTTTCTATGATGCTTCTTGCATGTCAGACATTGGATGACTATCAGTTGGAGCAAAATGCCAGTGTAGATAGTAGTTAATATTACATGTTTAGAATGCTATTTTGTTCTTGATATGGACTGCATCAACCATTGGTTTATTCAAATATCTTCATTCTCACATCTTATTTAAATTGAAAGTAAGGTGTTTTGAAGCAAGGGCTTTCTTCTAGGGTATAGCACTTGGGATGGCTGAACACAGTGCAAGTGATGGTTTTCAGGGTAGGAGAGAGAAGTCGGGGCTCTTAATCTAGAAAGATGTCTTAAGTCTTTTGTGAATGTCCCTGGTTACCTGGTTTATGGTAGATGAACAAATAGATACAACCTCCTGATTGAGCAACTACTTTGTTCTTGCTAGTGACCCTCATATTTCTCTCAAGGTAAGCATCTTG
>JBCJKH010019707.1:33693-58931 GCA_039877255.1 Loriculus beryllinus
AAACAGCAAGTAATGCATTAAGGAAGAGTCGTGCTTCCTGCTGTGGTCCTTCTTCATCTACCCTTGTCTGACATACACCACACGAAAGGCAAGCAAACACTTTAGACCCTGAAATTTTGCAAGTTCCATCCTAGCTTTAAGGTGGTTCTGTTTTACAGAAAGTTTGAAATTAATACTTTTATTATGTGAAGATGAAAAATAATGCAAATCTCACAGTATTAACATTTACACCTGTAGAACGCATTCAGAATATGACTGCCTATTTTATAATCCAAGTTTTATATTCTGTGGCATATGCAGTCAATGCAGTCTATTCCCAAAGAATAAATGTGCACATGCATGTGCAGATGAGTGTAAGAGGATGTGCGCTATAATTCTGGAAAGGAGCAGGATCAGTTTCCTTAAAACATAAAACTTCAAGCAAACAAATAAACAACACATGCTAACCTGTTAATAATAGTCCAGAAGATGTGACTGAAATGCAGCTGTCTGCCACCCTGTGCCTTTTGGGATGGCTATTCTTACAGAGATACAACAGACTGTTACATAGGGTTATTTAAGAGAACTCAAGCAAGAATTTACAGCTTCAGTCTCTGCAGCGTATTCTGCACAGGCATTTACCTAATCTGTTCAACAGACTGCTAAGATTTCCAGCACTGGAAGCAATGGTCTCTTTGCTCCTTACTGCTTGTGGCTCTGGAAGTGACTGCCAAGGAAGGATTATGCGCTAAAGCTAAGGGTGATGGTGTCATTACCACTACCCTGATGGGAAGGAAGGGTGGACTAGCACCTTAAAAACTCCGATTATTCCAAACTCCTTTGCTCCGTCTTTTTTTCCACATGGTCCTACCCATTTTCAAGGTCATGCCAACTCCTCTGAATTTAGCTCCTTCTTCTTTGGTGATAATGGCTATCTCATAACTCAGTTTTGCCCTCCTCTTCCTCCTGCCCCCGTTTTTTGAGCAGGCTTTCTGCCACTTGGTGTCCACAGCTTGGGATCCTGCCAATGCAACTGAGACAGCAAGTCTGGAAATAGCCTATAGAGCCCCACTTTGCTAGACTGGAAACTTTTATATAAAATAGGCTGGAAAGATTTATACAGTGATATTGGCAGCTGATTAACAGAAAAACACACCTAGAAGCCAAAATGAATTTTGAGTACTGTGGAAGGATGCCAGATTGACAGCTCCACAAACCACAGCTATCCACAGGACAGAGACCAGCTCCACCAACTTCTGCCACCCTGTATGAGAAAATCCGATGACTGTGATGAGCAACATTCAGTTTCTATAGCTGTGATTTTTTTTTTATTGTTGTTGTAGTAAGACCTGAAGGTTAAACTATAAGGAAATACTCTCATGAGCAGTGTATATGTCTGTTTCGGGTAGACTTTTTTTCCTTTTCCAAAGTTTATGGCAAAAGTTTGGATCACATAAATATTTACAGTAGATCAGACTCATGCCACCACTGAGATGTTTCTATAATTGCCCATTTTCACTTGTCTATAGCTCATAAATAATCAGTAGCTATTCTCAACACAGCACAGAAGAGAGACCTGGTGTTCCAGGCTGGAGCTAGATGAATGGTGTCAACTACATGTAAGGTAGGCATGTGAAAATGCCAGGGATAAATAAGCCTTTTTTGGGCCAGAGGTATATTACTCTCAGCACTGTGTTAGACTTTCACAGATACCTCGTGCTGCAAGGTTTGACTTGCCAAGAGTTGACCTAGTGATATGTCTGAGGCTTACCAATGTCCATTATAGATCCCCTCAACTTTGCCTTTGGTTCTGAGGTCAATATTTTTTTTTTTAGTCAATAAGGTTCAATTACCTTTTAGGCAACAAATTCCAGTTAAAAGAAAAAGAAAGACAGAGTGCAGATAGTGCCTGGTTTATTCCCTTTGCTATTTTATTCAATGCTTTTTTTTACTTCATGGATTTATTATGTTCTTGCAGGACTTAAAGGTAACATTGACTGGAACTGAAAGCCATGTCTTTTCCTGGTGGTGTAAATTCTGACAAGAACCATTCTTTTCCAGAGTGTCATGTCAGCATATCACTGGATCTAACATAGACAGTGCCTACAACAGGTACTAAGTAGTCAATACTTTCTCTCTGCAGAAGATTTTCTCCTTATGAAAGTCTCTCTTGCATTCTTAAGCAGGTAAGGCATTAATTATGTTGCTTTCTTAAGGCATATTGACACAGTTTCAGCTGGAGGGTGAGATAAACTGCAGCTTCCCTATAGCCTAACTGAACTGTCCTGGATTAAGGAAGCAAGATCATACTTTAAAGTCCTAATATGACTGAGCTTTGAAATAGGTTTTGGGTTGTTCAGTCATGTCAAGAAAAGGTATGTCTACCCATTTTTTGCATGCCTAGCAAAGCTTGGGGTCACACACAGGAGCATCTACGAAGTGCAAGTGCAACCACATTAAGTAGTTGTGCAGTAATGAGTTTTCATAGCCACAAGAAGAGCTTAAATCTGGTCCAAGACCTATTTAAATAATCTTAGTGCTTTATAACATTTGTCTGTAATAAAAATTCAGAAACTTTTGATTGCAACCCAGGTTTTGCATTTATTTACTCTTAACCTCACAAAGTGTCTCCATGATTGGCTTAAAATACCACAGAGTGCTGTCTGTTTCTCTTCTCATATGCCAGCTCTGAGCAAAAAGGGTGGTGTACTCAATTTATGGAGGGTAAACCCTGCAGTAAGTCACTGAAGGTCCCTGAAAATGTAGCTATGGTGCTGACTACTACTGCCATCTTACGTACTGGAGTATTCCTTCATGGTGTGAGGATCTGACTTCAGGGCTACTGAATCTCACAGCTCTTCATGGATGATCTTTGACACTGAGTTTTTCTAAGCCCAATCTTCCTTCTCTGGCTGTGCTTCTGTGCAGCCAGGGACCCAAGAGTCACACTTGTAAGAAAGAACACTCACCTAGGGGCTGCTAGCTCACCTTTGGTGTCGGAGACATTCAGATGAGACAAAAGCTGTAGATGGTGGTAATCTTTATGTTTGTGACTATTTTTTGCATTTTTTGTCCAATAAATGTCAAATAACTTGACTTCCCTTCTCTTAATTTGGGCTAGAACTCTTTTGTTTGCTTTCTCTTGCACTCTTCTCTGCTGTAGTTGATTTGCTGCTGAGGTCATCCTGGAGACTGGTGCCTGGCTAATTCCTAGAAAAGGAGAGTTAAACCTTCTCATACTGAGAAGGTCTAGGAATCCAGGTCCTTCAAACAGCAGAAACAGAGGAGCACTAAGTCCTTCTAACAAAAAAAGAAAAAAAAAAAAAAAAAACCCAACAAAAAAAAAAATGCAGGTAACAAAAATATCCTAACGCTTCATCACAGAAAATAGATAAATAATAAACCTGCTGCTCCAAATTTGAAGACACCTATTCTTCTTATAGTAGAGAGCACACCAATATTTGATTTACAAGTATAGATCGTTCTGTAAGGAATATGAACGTAAGATCTGATACATCCAGAAATCTGTGCTTTTTAAAATTTAATCATGAAGATATGTATTTGCTGTCTTTAAAAACTGTGCTGTGGCTTGGTTTTTTATGTTTTTTTTTTTTTTTTCCCTCATTTTAAAGGACAGTAAAGCAAATTTTTGTATGTTTCTGGAAATAATAGAATAAGTCTTTGCTTTCACTGGAGTTTAATTAGTTAATTTAACATAGAATCAGCCTTACTATGAAGCTTTATAAAAAATTTCATTTCCAAGTAGCTTTCCTGTTCAGGTATAAGAAAATGCATTTAAACCAATAAAGCCTAATTCAGGAACTGATGGGCTCATTTGCATCCTGGCCAGAACATCAATCAATAGCTTTCATTTTGTTTAAAGGCCAGGGGCCAAATTAGAGTTTGAAAAGTCCTTGTAAAACCTTTGGGTAATTTTGAGATTGAGTCTAATGAAAGATTAATGAATACAGGCATCCATTTCTAGCCCATCTATTTACATATGACTTTTACCTTCAGTCCTGCTGAGTGGCAATCAAAGTGAATCAGTCTGTTTCTGCAGATAGTGCTGACTAGCTAAGAATAGCTTCTGCTACCATAGCAGTCTCTTCATGTTATTCTTTTCTATGTCTGTATCATAAGCCTAGAAAGTCAGATATAGGAAAGAACAGTGAGTGAAGTCTGGGTGTTTATCCCTCATTAAAAAATTTACCATAATTTCCACTCTAAGTATAGGAATTATAGTAAATACCTAGCTGTAGTAAAGATCAACACATAATGGCTCCTCCAAACTACAGACATGGAGAAAATTTTCCACTGGTGAATAACAGCAGAATGTTCTTTGAAACACAAATCATATTTCCAAAACAAACAGCTGTGTGCATTTGGATGCATGATTCTTTTTACAATTGTAATCACTAGATTAACCTGAAGTTTTGTATTCTATTTAATAAATGCAGCTAATTTATTTCACTTTTCCAGTATGACTTGATCTGCAGAGAATACCACAGATTTTTATTACTGTTATGTTATTTACTTTTATGAAACATTTGATTTGTTTTCTTGTTTAAGGGAGACTAAATACTCTTGGTCCGAAATTTTGTGGCAAGACTAACAAACAGCTCAGTTTTTGTTTTCATATGAAATAAGTTCTTTTCTAGAAAGATTTTATGTGCTCTGCAGAAACAGTGGTCTTTGCTGATAAAAGTCACTAGACATTTCTCATACTACTAAGATTAATTTAAGCTTCATGGGAACACTATCCTAAATTTCCTCTGAATGATACCTTTACATGCAGGAATGTTACTTTGAGGTTCAGAAATACGTGAGAAGCCTTTCTTACAAATGTTGGTTTATTCCTCTGCCTTCATATTTTAAACTTTATGTACAAAATAAACCAATGCTCAGAGCACACTCTCTCTCCTTCACCAGATAAGTAGGTAATGCATATTTGCTTTGTCCTGATCGCCATCAAATAGCTGAGTGTATCTGAAGTGTTCTTCAGTCGTCTCCTCTCAAGCACAAAAGTAACAACTCTTACAAAGGCAGTCTTCATCAAGAGTCACTGCTAGCTCAAGGAACTCTCCTGTGAAACTTCCTCTCAAGGCTGCATGGCAGATTCAGATCCTTAGGCAGGGGAAAGGCCTAAGCATGCCAAGAGGAATCTGAGCATGGTAGGTTAAGATGGCACACAGAAACCCGTATATGGTGACTGAAGAGCTGAAGCAGCCATCAAGCAGACTTTTAGTGAGATATTCAACAAACCAGAAACCTAACAGGTCACCAGGAAATGCAGGAATGAGGCACATCAATCTGTGACTAT
The DNA here is from genome assembly GCA_039877255.1 of Loriculus beryllinus. Lineage (NCBI taxonomy): Eukaryota > Metazoa > Chordata > Aves > Psittaciformes > Psittacidae > Loriculus > Loriculus beryllinus. The sequence continues at coordinate 38,993 of JBCJKH010019707.1, forward strand.
CCACAAGGGGCCAAAAGCCCATGGATTGATTATGGCACTACTAAATTCTGTGCAGTACCAATTTGTGCAGCAAATCCCATTGGTTTCAAAGGAAAATCACTTTAGGATTTGTGTTTTGTGAAGAAAATGAATTAAGCATACATGGAACCATACAAATACATCTCAATGTCTTTTTATAAAAATGAAGAAACTCTCAATAAAATTCTTTCTTCTGATAGCTCTTTGCAGCTTGTTTCTTCTTTTCTTATGTAGACACTGCTTTTTTAATGTGTTCTGTAAAATTCCTAGAGCATTTTGTCATGATGTATAGACATTTATATCAAGAGGCTACATACTTAAACTGTCCAAGGGAGCCACAACATCTGAGAAAGCATATGGTATGACAAAATTGTGAAATCTGTGTGTTCTGTTTGTAAATTCAATAACTTGTTTTAGCCCAAAGCTTGAAGACATAGCTGCTTAATATGTGAAACAAAAAGCACACAATTCTCACCTAATAAATACACAAAAAAACCCAGATGTATAAGTAAAGGGGTATCCTAAATATTGTTCAGAACAAGAAAAGTTTGATTTGCATCCCAAGACCTGTGATCATAAATAATATTATTCCCTGTGTAAGCAATTAAAAGGTGTCCTTCACATGCTCAGTGTCCCCAGCTCTTACTAGATTCTTCTTGTCTACCAGAGATGACACAATATGAACAAAAAAGAAGGCAGGCGTATGGCAAAATGGTATGTTGGGAACTTGTCTTCTCTTTCTACCTATATTACATGATCTAATAAAAGATGTTACCCCACAACTGTGGCTTCTTGTGACTCTCATTGCATTTTGAAACCTTGAAACTGCTCTTGTAGGATTATCCCAAAGCCTGTTTGTCTTATGCAAGCAATGAAGCCTAGTGAATAAATATATGCAACTTTACAGATAGAGAATTTTTGCAGTTAATTTTAAATGAGAGTAGAAATACTTTAAATGCTCTCAGAAGACTGGAAAAGCAAACAACCAACTCAATCACAACTTTTCTGTGCCACTATACTCTTTTCTTTCAGATAAACCATTTACCTCCAAACAAGCCATTAATCATCTGACGAGTGACTCCAGTAACTGAAATAAATGTTTATGAAAATTATGTTCTGTTGACCATGCAAATGAACTTACCTGAACTCAGCTCCACAATGTAGACATGAATATCTAATCCTTTTTTAATTCCATAGTTTTTTTAATAATCTCTGGAAAAAACCATGTTCTTCCTGGGTGCTATTCAACTCATGTCAAAGTAGGCAACCAGAATAAATCCAATGAATTGAACTCTAAACTGACCTTTTTATCTGATATAAAACTGACATAAAGGGATGTTAGGGAGACTAACTCAGATGTAGAATGGTGCAAAATAGATATTTAAAGTTTGGTAAAATGAATCTCATTTCATCAGAAGATGAATCCCATAAAAAATGGCTGTTTAATAGCCAGTCTATAGAAGAGGTTGTGACACCCAATATTTTACTTGCTGATTTAATTCAACAAATCAATTATAACTTTACAGAGTTCTTCAGTTCCTGTTTCAATTGTCAGTCCTGAAATGCTTTTGTATTATAATTTATTTTCTAATCCAGTAAAAATTATGGTACTTGGAGCACTGTCTACTTCTCCCAAGGAAACCTGTAACTGGAAAGGTTTTGCTATTCATTTCTTCTTGTCCTGCTGATTTAATTAGTTTTTATCCTATAGAATTGTGAAGTTCCTGCACCAACCTATGTGAAAAACATAAAAATAACAGGTATCAAGAAAGAAAAGACCCAGATTTGTTAACAGTTTTTCAAGTGTTACAAACTTTACTTTTTTTTTGCTTAAAAACACAAGCTAATTTTAAGAAAATTATTAATTTATATGTATTTTATGCTCAGTAATGTAGATTTAATCACATTTTAGCCAACTAAAAAAGGTATCCTAACAAATGACTTAGGATAATGGATTGTGGTTTTGATTTAAGGTAATACTATTTATTCTCTCTAGCTCTGTCTCTGTGTTGCTGGTGTATTTGCTATTGGATCTGTAATATCTCTGCAAAAGAGGATTAGAAATGCTTTCCTCCACCCACTAAACAGTCATGTTTAGCCAGGAGCTGTTCTCTTTGTCACCTCTGAGTTACTGGCTAAGCTTAAACCACGACAGTGGCTTTGGTAAATTCACATAAACATAAATGCATGGCTGGAGTGGACAGTGATGGACAAGGACTTCTTAAGCCAGTTTTTGTACTGAAGATACCATGCAGTATGATGGTGTCATGCTATTGCTTAGGATCTCCCTATAGACAATAAACAGAAATGTCTTCAGAAGGCAAATGATTTCAATTATTTTAGGCACTTAAATAGGATGGGACAAAGAGGACATATCCAAAGATGCCTATCTTTATTAGGAAAAAGTCTAGATAACCCTCTTACATGTAGAAGTTTCAAAAAGATTAATTTGAGTGAGATAATCCCATTTTACCTCTTTAAGGGCTTCATTTGAGTAGGTATGTTTGCAGGTCTAAATACCCTCATGAACATGTAAAAAAATACATATACAATGAGTATTTGTTTGAAAAAGGACTTCAGTCATACAGGTCTTACTGCCAGAAACTAGTATAGCAGTTGTTTATGTGTTTAACGTTTTTTCTTAAATGAATGAAAATAAGTGACTGTGCTATAGAATTAATAGATGACTGGAGACTTTTGAAAGACACTTGGTATTTTTAACTTGTTAATTGAACAATGAATTATAGGATTTAATCTTAAGTTTATATTGGATATAAGTTCTTTACTGTAAGGGTGGTGAGGCACTGGAATGGGTTGCCCAGGGAAGCTGTGAATGCTCCATTCCTGGTGATGTTCAAGGCCAGGTTGGACAGAGCCTTGGGTGACATGGTTTAGTGTGACGTGTCCCTGCCCATGGCAGGGGGGTTGGAACTAGATGACCTTAAGGTCCTTTCCAACCCTAACTATTCTATGCTTCTCTGATTCTATTCTACATCGTAACTACATTTGAGTAATTTTATTTTGACCAATCTCAAAATGAACTGCTGATACAACCAGAAACATCCTGTCACCTGCACTTCCAAAATTATATGCTCACTATATTATCCTGATACATGGGATATATGGGACATATGTCTTTATGGGACATGGACATTATGGGACATATACCAGGACTGGGGCTCAATTTTTCTGACTTCAGAGGAAAACAACACCTGCATTGGGAGGTAGGCTGTCAGACCAAGGTACATGTTCGGCTTTGCAGGTGCTGGATACCAAGGCAGAGGAAGCCTATGCCCCACTCATGGCAAAGCATGGAACCTTTAAACTTGATCAAGTGAATTTGCATAGTCAGGAGCTCCTAATGTTTGACCTAGTATATTTCTACGTGTCAGTGTATCTTACGATCTTTTCTGCTTTTCATTTACTGTGTAACTCCAAATGTGTTACTGTAGATTTCCAAATACATTGTGAGTATTTATCAAAACAAGCTAAAACCAGCTAGACTGGACTCCCTAGAAGAGGCCATTGATATAACCACGTTACTTTACTTAGGCACACAACTTGCCTGGGAAAGGGTAGACATTGTACATTTCTGTTCATTGCACATTGCTGTTCCAGTGCAAACTTCCAGGAATCTGCAAATCCTTGTTCCAAACAGTCAGAATTGCATCTGGGAATATCTTTACAATGTCACTCTGCTGCTTTAACATTCTCAAAACAATGGCCCCACTGGTTTAATGAAGTCATAGTTCACATTCAACATGGCTTACTCTCATTGAGTTCCAGCTTTCCTCCCAAGTATTTCAGTTTTTTCTGCTGATACTCTCAGAATTTTGTTACTGTACCTTCAAACACAGAAAATCAAGCTGGTTTAGTTTCTTACCAGCATCACAGCGTCCCTTTGAAGATATCCTTAGTGATTTTATAGATTGTACTCAGACTCATCAAGCAAAAGCAAGTGAAACTATTTCTCCCACCTGATGGAAAAAAAATTCCAGTTTTTCAGTTTGCTGCCACAAAAATGTTAAACTTCATTCTTTTGCAACCACCATGTACCTATAAACAGTGACTGACTAAATACAGAGTCTGGGAACATTTGAGGTTTTTCTGTGTTTTTCAGAGTTCATGGGACCAAAGCTGCTTGTGTGCATGGAAGTACATCACCATAACTCAAGGTGACACCAGTAAGAGCTCAGACAAGAAATGTCAGTCCTGATGGGAGTTCAGAAGCTGCAGAAGCAACCTGGGAACCTCTTGAACATCAGCAAATCAGAGTTTATCACCTTGATGAAAAACCCACATGTCTGAGTAAAAAAGGTTTTAGAAAAATAAAATCCATGTCTGAAGTCAAACAAAATAACACAACAGCAATTTTCTTCCTACTCTGGGCTAGCATATATTTGCAGTTTAGCTTGAGACATCCCAGGAGGTTTCCACAGCTAGTGTTATACTCTGCTCCAGCAGTCAGGATGTGAAGCAGCTTGCTGATCTGCTTCTGAACTGCTGCAGTGTTCAGTGGTACACTAAAGATAAACCAATTCTTATTTTGCAACCTCAGAAGCTATGGGAGCAGAGAGCATCAGGAAGAGAACAGAGCCAACTAAGCCAGTCTTGATTACACATACAAAGTCAGAGCTTTATCCTCTGTCAAATTCATAACTACCAGGACTGTAGCTACTTTGCCATTATGGAGTGTGAGTTTAACGTTCTATAAATTATTAATTAACATACAGCTGTATGAGTCTATTAGTGCCACAATAGTTATTCTCCCAATTTATTCTTTTCACTACAATTATTGTTTCTCATCTGTAAAACAGTCAGTGCAATTGAATAAAAACCTCCCCATGAAACAACTTTATTTTCCGGGGCTTGTGATAGCCATATTACCTTTACATTAATGTAAGCTTTACATTGAATTGACTATGTTACAGTGAGCACGAAGATTTATTGCCCCTTGAAAAAAATATTGACCTCAGCTTAGCTGTGGTCAATAGTTTGTCTTACAGGTCAAGAAAATTTAAAGACCTCACAAAAAGTAGATATCTGATTATTATTTACATGTGTGCAAGTTATAGAAGTACATACTAATTTAAAGTTTTAAGTTCTCTCGTATATAACAAAGTATCTTTGTAGCAGAGGCATTTTTTATTAATATAGATGTTAACCCATAATAGTTTTATCAAGCACATCATGAGCCACACTTCCATCTTGTATGCTAAAGTCTTAATTTCGTTAGAAAAATGTTGCAAGACCCCCATGAATGCTCATAGTTGCAATATTCTGATTGCTGACAGAATCTGGACCAAAAGAAATCAGCTTCATCTCCTTTCTGACTGGTCAAAATGCCAGATACACTTTCTCTCATTCACCTGCAAAACCTGTTCTCAATCCTAGATAATTTACAATGAACTTCCCAAATTAGATTTTGATATTATAAGTATTTGTAACCTAGTATAACAACTGTTAAAGCTGATGGATGAATAAACAAGGTCTTCACTTATGTGCAAGAAAGGTTATACAACCTTCTGTGAGTGACTCTCTGGGCCTTGACTGTGTCTGAGCAGTAGATTTTATTTTTCCTGTTTTCTCAGAATAGATTGCCTGGGTTCAGGGCAGTGTTTCACAGCAATAAAAAATATTAGTTACACATTGTTATGGACAATCCATTAGCCCATTACCTTAAATTGGAAATTCCTATATTAGGGCTTGAAGTGCAATTAAGTAATCAATGTTATTAAAAATACTGAAATTATCTATGTAATACCTTCAGAAGGTTGCTACTGTTTCAACTTTTCATTGAGAAACATGACTGACTTCCCTAGAGACACTTCAAAGATTAAAAGAAAGTTACAAAATGTAAACCCTGTGATAATAACTTCTAAGTGGTGGTGCTGACTGCTGCAAGCTATAAGCCTGTATACGGGTACTTGAAATTACATCCTAGATCAAAGAAGCTTATATGATGCATAATGGGATTTAATGCTAAAAAGTGATCTCCTTTAAAGCCTTACAGCTGTTGTAAAGGCACAAAAGCCCAAAGAAATTCACACATTTCAAGGAGAATAAAATTTAGAGTGATTTCTCAATGTAGAACATGAATTGCAAAGTTGCATTAGTTGTTTTCTGCAACAGGGCAACTTTTCGCATTCCTTCTTGTAATATTGAGTTTTATAAACTTGCTGAAAGGGAAAGCTAGTATTTGTACATTCTTCTTGTGAAACTGAGGAGCCCAGCCACTGTGAGTCACAGTCTCTTATTCTACTTTTGAAATATACCCTGATGTTTTAAAATCAGAGCCTACTTGAAAAAACTTATGTTGAAGACTTATTTCACAGTCAACAGCTGAATTTCATTCATGGACTGGATCCTGAGTGTTTTTATTTAGACAGCTTGTCCCATTTGTCTCATCTGAAGCAGGACAGATTGTTTTAAATACAAGTAATGGAAAATAAATGGAGTTAAAAGCTTCTGAGAAAAGCTCTGCCCTCAGAGAATTATTAGGTTAGTTCTCCTGAGAAACAAAGGTAAAGAAAAAAGGAAATTTGGCAGTTCCTTACTGAAACACTATTAAGATCACAATTATAAACTATTCTTATGCAAGAGATCAGCTTGGCTAAATCTTCTGCTCTTCATTAACCTCAAACACAAAAAAGAAGCACAAAGAAATTGGAAACTAGGTCAGTATATCAGGGACAAGGATAAAAGAACAGAGTAAGTGTGTCTGGACAAAATTAGAAAAGCCAAGCCACGAAATATGGTACAATCAGAAAAGACCACAAAGAGGAAAAAGAAAACATCTGTAAATACATTATTAGTATGTGGAAAATCCAGCGGAGAGCTGATTAACTAGTAAGTGGAATGAAATTCTGGTCACAGATATGACTGGATGGGCAAGTGAGCTGTCTTGTGTTGCTCCATTTCATAGAGGTTTTAGCTGCAACATGCAGAGCTGGTTTAATGATACTTCGGGCTCGTAACACTGAACTCAGATGAGCATAAAGCCCCTTGCTTGTCAGTCTGAACTTCTGTTCCAGGTCACTGTCCCTGCAGCAGGAACAATAGAACAAGAAAAAGCAGCTTCAGCTGCTTCAGTTAATGGTTTGACTTCTTAATTCAAATACACCTTCATATGAAGGAATTCAGGGAAAGGGATGAGGTTCTCAAAATACAAAGAAAGGTAAACATAATACCTGGTTTAATAAATAAGGAGGCAATGAGGGAGTAGAGGGAAAGAAAGAGACAGAGAAGATAAAACGAGGAAAACAGAATTGCAGACCAACAAACTCAAGTTCTTGGAAAAACACTGGGATAAATAATCAAGCTATCTGTAAGCACCTTGAAGATAACAAGAGAGATGAACAACAGCCAACAGGGATTTGTCAAGAACAAATTGTGTCAAATCAATCTAATTTTCTTCTGTGATAAGGTAACAGATCTTGTGGACAGAAGGAAAGCAGGAGCTGTAATATAGCTTGACTTTAATGTAGCTTTTGATTCTCATGTGGCATTCTCATTAACAAGTTAGAAAGATCTGGAGGAAATTTGGCGTCAAAAATAATATAAACCCACAACTAAAGCTGCCATTAATCTACAGTCTAACTGGAAGGAAGTATTTTATGAATTAGGATCTTTGAAATGGTGTTTTGGATCCAGAAGAGTTTATCTTCAGCTACTTCAACTCTATAGGTAATAATATGAGGTTCTGAATTTAGGTAGAATTATTAACTGCAAAATAACAGACAGACAGAGAACAGCTGGTATTATACTGATTCTTTAAGGAGAGATCCTCATTAATGGACCATAAACTGAATACAGATCAGTAATAGTGTACTATTGTGAAAAACTCAGGTTTCATACTGGGGTTTACTAACAGGAGTTCAGACTGCAAAGCATGGATTATTCTTTCCACCCTGTTCAGCAGTGGCTAGGACTAGTTGGCTTAGTATCTTTGGTCTGAGGCACTTGAGATGGACTTGTTCAAGTTTAGAAGTGAGGCAGCAAGTTTTACTAGAAGATTCAGCCTGCCAGGAAACACTGGAGGAAGCAGAGTTGCTCAGAATAAAGAGAAGACTGAGGGGCAATATGATAATAATCTTCAAATATGAAAAGATGATTAAAAGAAAAAGGAAATCATTGTTCTCCTTGTCCAGTGCAGAGAGTTTTAGGCAATGGGTTTGCAGCAGTACAGATCTAACACAGTTCTTGGTAAGAAACTTCTCAATCTCAGGGACAGTTAGGTCCTGTAGTAGATTGTGCAAGGAGGATGTGAAATTTCCCTTATTTTCTATGAATGTCAGCAGTGACGTAGGTTTAGTAGTTCCCACCTTGGCCTACATGACCTCTGAAAGTCCTTTCCACATCTCTGTTTTCATGAGGAGAGTACAACTGAAGTGCGGCTGAAGGGCAAAATAAATCAGGGGGAAACTGAACCTTGCTCCTCATGACAAGAGATGCGGAGAGGAGTCTTTATGTTACAAGCTTCTATAAAAGAACAGGATGAAAAAAGCAGACTATGTGCGGGGATAAGTATGGGCAGTTTGCATTAGCATTGACAGGGAATTGCAGACCAGAAGTTTCAGTGAATATTTATGTATGTATACAATACATATCTCTCTCTATAAAATAATTTTAAGTTCATACATTTTAGTCCCACATCGCTATATATTGATAAATTATAATTAAAATATTATTCATGTGATATTGTGATTTATGCAGTAAAAGATATATCTTAATTTTTAATTCTTTCACTTTGATAACCATGCTACACCAGTGGACAACATGAAAAGGCAGCTAGGAAAAATGTTTTTCTCAGATATATGAGTGCCTCTGAGTTTAGTAGTACTTAACATAAAATTTAGTTTGAATGCTGCATACGATATTTGTGCAATTTGCTTAGCACTACTTTTCATTTTCAATACTTTCTCTGTATTCTCAAACAAATAAGAATGTTTTGATGTCAGAAGTTAAAGTTTTCAGGTTTTGCATTAATTTTTTTAAAGTGGCTGAAATGTCTATATATGTGATCGCACTCCGTAGTTTCCACTTTAGATGCGTTAGTAGACCCTATTTCTAACTAGACTTAATTCCTTACATTTTTAATTATCGAAGCCAAGGTGGTGCTGTCTCCATGATGCCTACGCCTTAGACATTGGCATTAACTTCAGATACAAAACTCTATTAAAAATGGTTGTCCAAAGCCAACTTTTGATAAATTTTATTGCAGGTTTAAGAAATATATCTGTCTTCAAAGTTATAGTATTTTCCATCTGTAACGATTTGATTTCTGGACAAAGGCAAAATAATTTCCTCTTGCTGACAATCCTATCAGCAGTAGCTTTTAACAACTAGTTAATTTAAGATAGCAGAAACTTCACTGAACTTTTGCTGACAATGAATATATCATGTGAGCTACTGTATCATTTCCTACATACAAAACTGATCCATAGCCAGGAAGTATCACATTATTTTCTGCAATATTCTTGCTTGTCTTTTCTTATGTGAACTTCTAAGAGAAATCCAAGGATGGACATGCTAACACTGCATCTATACAGTAGATGAAAAGCTCTTTAATTTTGCGTTACGGGAGCTGTCAATGCCTTCTGTAGAACAAGCTTGATTATTTGTTTCAGAAAATACCACCTATCTTTTCTGGAACTAGTACCCTTGGTTTTTTAACTCATAATATAAAAAAACAGAGGAATCCATCATAACAAATATTTCTTTCAGGATACAGTTTGCATGATTTTTTTGGAGTCTGTACCACAGCTAGATTCAAAATTTCATGCTCCTGACAGTCCTTAGCCAAAGCTACCACCTTCATCACACAGTTTGCTGATATCTTTATTGTACTTTAGCTACTTGAAGGTCTCAGTTTGTAAGTCTGAGCTGTGAAATATCTCATTTACAAATAAAAGAGTTAAACAACTGATTGGGGGTCATATAAAATCCTGTGCTATACTGGTAAGACTGTAATTTGGACAGTAAAAGTGATGTGTTCACTTGAGTGTTCTCTCTTTAACTTTCTGTTTGATGTGCTGGCTTCCAAACAGCGTAAAGAATAGACCTTCCCCTGCTAGAAAGGAGAGGACATTTGACTAAATAGTTTTCAGCCTATGACAAATACCATAAGATGGGCAAGAAAGAGGTGTTAGGTTGTTGTGGGCTCATATTAACAAAAAGATAACCCCCCTCAGAAAACCCAGAACTAAACACAGGTGATTCCATCATGAAGCAAACAGTGTATTTCATTTTGCACCCAGAATTTGAGCATGGTGCCCAGACAGCTGTTTACTGAGAAAAAGCTAAACTGACATTAGCAAACATAAGAAACGCACAGCAGTTTTCCTGTTACTTTTAGGAAACAGGAGTTGCATTTAAACTTCCTAATCTCCCCAGTGAAAGCAAATTTATGAGTGATACCACTTTTGCCTTTCCCATTTCCTAGAAGGCAACCTTAAATTTCACATTCAGCTTCAAGCTGCATATTGAAATGCTGGGAAGATGGGCAATACTTCAACATCAGTGAGTACCAGGGGGGACAGATTCAGTACATTGATTATTTGGTTTGTCAGCTGGGTGGAAAAAGTTCACTTCTGTATTTTACTGCACAAGTCTGTTGGAGACATAACTGAAAGATCTTTGGAAGGTGACTCAGGTGTGGTGTGTTGGAAAGGATAACAGATACCAAACAAGGCATTGTAACACATACAATACTGACCAGAGTACTAATGTTTTGTAGTAGATTATGTAGCACCATGGAAACTTGGAAGGTCTTCTTTTCTTGCTTGGCAGTAATGCTGACTCACTGTGTTGGTATAAACAAGTCAATTAAGCTTCTTTGACTCTAAGTTTTGCTTTGTGCAAGACAAAGCTTGTGGTATCTTGTAACAGAAATTGAGAGCTACAGACTAAAAAAATTATTCTGTCAGCAGAAATAGTGTTAGTATTAATTGTATAACTGAAATTATATACAAACATTGAGTATATACCATCACCTGTTTAATAGGACAACTGTATCATTTATTTTCAGTTTCTCTTCTCTCAGTATCATTATAGACTAGGAAAGCAAACATTTAAAGATACTGATATCAAGCCAGGAGCACCTGACTGAGCTTTAAAACATATTGCAGTGAAGGATGACAGAGGTACAATGTGGTGTTGAAAAACTTCGAACAAATGAACTATAAAATATACTATTGACTTTTCTTGAGATGCTTCCTGCCATTACATTTTTTTGTCTTCACTTACAAAATAAAATCTTTCATTCTTACACTAATTTCTCTCAAGGGAAGACAATGAGGCTCAATGTCAACAGTACAGTAAATCCAGTGCAAGGGATCCTAATACTAGAGCACAACCACTATGGCCACACTGCAGCTCTAACTTAGTGTATCAGTCTGGCAGTTCAGACTTCAACCTGAATCTCTGACAGGTTTTGTCCTGCATCAAGTATTCTCCAGGCTTTTCTATAAACGGCGTATTACATATTTTGCCTGATCTAACTGCAAGGCTGGCATATGCTGGCCTTATTTTGACTGGTTTTATACTAGGAAGTGATACATAAATCCAGTAATAAATAACTATGGAGCCACAATCTGATAAATGTTTAACCATGTCACACTTGAGAAAAGTGGTCAGGTGTTACAGAGGTATATTAAGATTAAATAAAAAAGAGTCAGTTTCTTTCCATGTGCATTATACTACTGTTTATAATTCACTGCAGACAAAGGTTGCTTCCAATGTTCATGCTATTTAATTACTTATTTGAAATCTAATTTTATCTCTGCTGGAATCAGGAGAAACATTCCTACGAACAAATCAGATTGAGCATTTGCAGACTTCTTTTATTTCTGTTTAGTCACATACATTTCTGCTTTAATATGTTGAAAAATATTGCAAAACAGAAGCAAGGTCCCTGTTCAGCACTGTAGTCCAGAAAGCCTTTGCTCAGTCACTTACCCTAATAAAAGACATCCAAATTTGACCTGAAAGATCTCCAAATGCTTTTGCGCATGTTTGGAATGACCGTGTGGTGAGCAGCTGAGTTTCTATTTCCTGCCTCCACCAGATCAGGATCCAGAAAAGCAGCAGAGTGTCACACAGATTCACAGCTGGGGACTCCTGAGTTCAAAGCAGTCCTGACACACTGACCAGAGGAGAGGTGCACCATGGACACATCAGCATGATTGTCTGTTGTCTGCCACAAAACTCACAAAATATTAAAGTACCAGCTATAAGGAGTACACCCCTACCATGCAGCAATGGAGTGCCTCAGAAAAAGCGCAATGTCAAGTGGTGTTAATGACAAGGCTTGTAGCCTCTGCAGGTCTCCCAGGTGTTTGTGTTTTGTTGTTACAGGGAAGATCCCTTGATACCTCAGTACAGTATACAACTAATCCAACTGTGCTAAGATAAATCTTTGTGGTTTGGTACCTTCAAAGGGAAACAACACAATTCTAGATGATGATGATAATACCCAGAATTAGTCTAAGGAGCTCGCCACACATTACAGGAAACTGAAAAGAGATTATAAAATGGAATCTTAACTGCCCATGATGAGCTTACCTATTCTTATGTATTATAGTTATGTGGTATAGAAGGTGAAAGATGCAGGACATACATCTAATTGATTGAAAGTTTGTCATCATATAACCTAAGAACTGAGTCTCAGGGTAAAATGCTACTGAGTTCTGCATACAAAATGAAAAAGAAAACAACAGAAAACCTGGAAGTTTTCTTTATGAATATAGATGAAAATATAAGAGACCAAGGGAATACAATCTTTACTACTGGCTGTTTAGGACACAACGAAAATTAAACTGGGAATTATTTAATAGCTCTGAGACAAGCAATAAAATTTTTGTCAAACAAAAATGTATGTCATTTTTATGAAGATATCAGTTGTTTCAAGATATATATCATACCTCACTAGCTTATTATTTTGCTTTTATGAACACATCTTCTCAAAAGAAGTAGATTCTTTTCTTTTGTTTTTTTTATTATTGTTTTATTACAATTCATCATGGAATACCTGCAGATGGAACCTTTGAAGATTAAAAAGCATGTTTACTTTAAATCACCTTATATTGAATTCCATTTGTATAAAATTATTGAATAATTTTACTATTTTATATATATACATCTTTTTGATATAGTGAAAGTTTGTTCAGATTTGTTATCCAGTATAATAAAAGTCAAATAATTCAAATGTAGAATATATTCTTTCTTTGTTGACCTAACAAACAACTTCACACTTTGTGCATGCCTATACTGCAGTATAACTTAGATGTAGACAAAGCAGCTTAGCTGTCTGTAGTGTATCCTGGTAACAATACTGCCGCTGATGGGGGAGCTCATCCCACCTCTCAGTTGATGTTATTACTTCAGAGATGATGCTTCTTCAGCTGTTTTAAGACATGTTCCCCATTCATTCCTCCTTTATGTGCAGATGATTGTGCAACCACAGGATGAACTGGATATGGCTTGGCTGAAAGTGTCCTAGAAAAGAAGGAGGTGGGGACACACACTACATTTTTAGCTGGAAAATATTTAATATCCTGTTTTCTGGTTATATCTTTGAAGTGCAGGTGGTAGCAAGAGGACAGAAATGAGCAGCCAGACAAACACCTGCTGAGACAGAAGTGGGTAACTACTCTCCATGACTGGAGATGTAGCTCTGTGAGTATTATCTTTAATGGCATAACTGAGTCTGTGCTGATAACAAAAATGAGCGCTGAAGAAGACTTCCCAAGTATTCCTCCTTTGGTGGACTTATTTTGAAATTACTTCATTTAATTTATTCGGTTTATAATACAATTATCATAACAGAACTTACCAACACAGACAGGAAGGGCAGAAATCAGTAAGTAGGGTCAGTTCTGGGCTGTGCTATTAGAGAAAAAGTTGGTTTGAGTTGCACCAAGAAATCAGTGTCTGTACCTCCCCAAACAAGTGTGGTTTTGTACTTTAAACTCTAAATTCTGGAATCAGGACTGCTTATTGAGAACAGGTAAGACTGATGATGCTTAACTTTCTGCCACTCAGGTATTTCACAGGTGATCACTGATATGTTCTAGTACCTGTGCAGACCAAGAATCATTCCTGATTACACAGTAGGGTAGGTTTAACTCTAATTATGTAGGGTTCCTTACAGAAGCTAACAGAAAAAGGCCCATAGTCTAAAGTGATCTGATGCTGAGCTTTATTAAATACTAGCACAACATGACTCTGTATTTCTTTCATAGGCATGTAAGAAGCATAAATACATGAAAACATACTAGCATGGGAAAAGAGGAAGAAACAGGAGAATGGTCTAAGTAAGGAGGTGAAAAAAATAGTCAAAACCCAAACTATGTTTATGTGTGGTTCTCCTAGGGCAATATTCAGATCACTTGACTTGTATTGAGACAGCAGTCCTAAGGAGCCTCCAGATGAGCTCTTGACTGTTTTGAAGGTTGCTATTCCCAGCTGATATCCTGCCTCACTGCCAGAAGAGCCTTTCGCCATACACAGCACAGCTGGTGGAAATGAATCTATGCCCAGACCTCAGCACAATCATTTGCACCCCAGCATGCTGCTTTGAACCAACTCTAGCTTAGCTTTGCGCCCGTGTACCAGGCTGAATTCTGCAGCAGCTGGCTGCAGGGGAGCTGGTGTGTGCTGGCTGCTGCCCAGTACACAGCCAGGGCAGTAAGTCTGGCAGAGAGGCAGGTGGATAGCAGGCTGTCATTAAGTTCCCAAATAGCCCTGGAAATACTCAGATGATCCCATCTGGAGGTACCATTAATATAACTCAATTTTAGGTTTATTTAACCCTATTAAAAATATTTACACTTATTTCATTAAAACAGGAGATAAATTTTACGTATTATTTTTCATCAGTTTAATTTCCCACCCCACATTCCTTTACTTGTTTTCTTCAGTCCTTTGATTTCCTTACCATTGCCTTTCTTCCTGCTCACTCTTCCTTTCTTCTTATCTTTTAGTAACCATCCAAGAGATTGAACAGGCAATTCCTTTGTTCACATGAGACAGGTGGGTTTGTAAGTACAAGTCCTTTGAGTGTAAAGGGGACAAATATCATCCTACTTGAAATAAAAGTGACAGGGAGAAGAAGCCTACAGAAAATGTATGTGCTTGCCATGCAAAGATGAATAGCTACTTTAAGACAACAGGTTCAGTCAGCATATTTCAGAAGGCTTGGGCTATTTCAGTTCACTGTTTGCATATTTTGTAGCAAGTGACCTGCCTAATGTCATGAGGAGGTGAACAGGGAATAGAGAAATCAGTCAAGGTGATGGATGAGCTGCAGAGTTGATTATTTATTCAAATTATTCCCACAACGATTGAGTCTTGCTGATTGCAGACAGCATTTTGTCACGATCATTAGGAAAGGGCAAAGGTGACTGGAATTTAATGGCCAAATTAGAGTTATTGAATGGTGTTGAGTATGACAATATTTTTAAAATCTGAAGCAGAAGCTGTCTTTATTAGGGACCAACAACACTCAGAGCTCTTTTCCCTAAATTGCTTTTTTGCTCTTGAAAGTACATATGCAACTCAGAAGGTATTCTACAGACTTTCTGATATAGGTCCCAGTTTCCCTTCAGGCCCTTTCTCTTAAAAGACACATGGCTTCTCACCATTCCTTCCCATGTGCCTGGAAATATTTGGAAAAGTCCTTCAAATAAATCTTTGTACCCTCCTCTCTTTCCTTGTGTTAGCCATCATGTTGGTATGAAGGAAGCTGCAGGCTCATGCTGAAAGATGACCTGCTGCAGCCCAGCACTGCCCTTGGCTTCAAACAGGCTAAGATTCCCTACAAAGACTCTGACCTATTTATACAAAATCATACACAACTTTCTCATCTGTAACACTACATTTGATTTTGACATGAAAAGAGAGTGTGGAGGGCACAAGGCCTATGAAAAGAGCACCTTGTTTTCCAAGTACCCTAGTTTTTTTCTTTTCCCTCCAGAAATACAGTTGTTTAGGTCAGTATTATATTAAATATGCTGATACGCTCCCTTGAGGGGTGGTAACCAACTCCTATTTGCAATCCTAATACAAATGAAATGAACGCTCCATAATATGGAGCAATACAAACCCCTGTTGCCTGGTAAGAATTCACGATTTTTTTAAAAAACACACATTCCACCTTCTCTGACAGAAAATAGCAGCCTCATTCAAGGCCTTTTTCAGCAGCATCAGCCTATAAGAAGTTCAGAGATCTCCAAATGTAATATTTTATTAGACACTGATTAACATAAAATATTGCTAAGAATTAAGAAAATATTTTTCCCATATTATAAAATAATGGAAGAAGTTTCCAGTGAAATTAATTTAGTGCATGTTGGTGAGATTTAGCAAAGAAGTTTAAAATGTGGTAACGTTAGAAAGACCTCAAAACGTATTAATAATTTGCTTACTTTCAGATATTGCGGTAAGAAAAAAGGTATGCAGAAAAAAATACAGCAAGAAGAGAAAAAGAACAATCACAGAGATCTTCAGTCCCATTGAGAAACTAATGTGGGAGGGCAGTGAATGAAATTATAAACTGAAATAAGATTTAAAAGTTTCTCCTGTTATAAAAAAAAATTATATAAAATTTCCCTTTGCCTCCATCTTTTAAATAGCTTGAGTAAATATTTATTTTTTATCAGTCATGAAAATGTTTAAAATAAATGGCTTGATTATTGAAAACCTGTATTTAAATATCAAAAGATTTGATGTAAGCTCATTTTTTTGTAGAACTCTTTTGTGGTGGTAATTAAAAATACATGATTCATTATTTTTATATAAGAAGATTATACAATTAGACATAGATTCATCCCACCTAACTTTGGGTACTTAACTGAACCACCTAAGATAGACAGGACAGTTGTTCTCCTGAGTTCACCCTGCTGGCAAGTGCTTATGGAGGGCAATTTGAAACAATGCATGTCATCAATTTAGTGTGTTGTGTGTCAGGTTGAATATGTACTCTTGCCACTACTTCCTGGAACTTCTGCATGATCCAAGAGTTCAAAACTTAAAAAAAAAGTTAAAAAAAATTACACTTGTGAATGTTTGTTGATCAGAGAATTACTGGGAGTTACTAGTGATGTGCAGTTGAAAAACAAATGACATCAGGATCCATAAGCTGTAGCATTTTCAGCACAGCTCAAAGGAACTGTTGTCATTACTAGGATTTGTCCATCTTGAAGAGTACTACATAAAGATCTCACCAGTCAGAAAAGACAAATTCAAAGTGAAAGATGTATTGTAAAGTGACCCTTATGATGAAAAGAGTAGAAATCCTTTCTTATGAAAACAGCCAAAATACTTTGGACTTTCCATCTTAAACAAGGATGAGCTGACATGACTTCTTTCAATATACTCATCAGATTTACTGCATGTGAGTCAAAAATACTAACCCAAAATATCTGCATAAGAACAACTGGAAATAATTCATTCAATTCTATATTTAGGTTTCAAATTAAAGATTTTTAATTTTCAGAAAAGTGAGATTCTGCAACCATTTTTGCAAATATTCTGAAGACAAAAGCTTATTGCCTTAATAATGCAGTATATAAAAGGCATTGCAAAAAAAATATTTGCTTGAATTAGTGAAGAACAGGATCTGATACCCCACTCTTTAGGCTTCCTGTTTTCAAGAAATTCCACCTTTGATTATGAACACTATGATATTACAGTTTACTAGATTAGACATTGCACAATGATTTGAAGCGGTGAATTCCCTACAGTGTCCAAAATCACCAGTCAGACAAGTTTTCTATGGAAAGAAACTCATCTGGAATTTTCCAAAGCTAACTAAGCTTCCAGGGTAAGGAAATGCATCTTCACCTTCAGGTTGCTGCCCTCTTCCTTCGATCTTTATTTTGAACTGACTTACAGAAAGAAACTATAATTTAAATCAGTCCTTATACAGAATGTAAAATATTAACCAGGTTCCTTATTTATTTCTCTGTGCAGTCTCAAAGGCCTCTAGCTCCTTGCTTGGCTGGCTTTTAAATAGTGGATGGTCATGATTTTGATAAATTGTTCTTTATGCAGGCAGGAGTGGGATCTGTGCAAGCATTAGTTAACAATTTTTATCTATGTGGTATATAAATTAGACTCCACTTTCTATTTCAAAACATCATTAACATTTTACAGAAAAGTGTTCGGGTTATTTTCAGGTTTGTCTCTAAGATTTATTTACAATTTCACTGTTAAAAGGCATTATCGGGATTGAAAATACCACTGCAGAGCTCTTAGAGATTATGCTCTTTGCAAGGCATAGGAGCAAAGAGGTTAAAAGAATACTAAGGGTGGGAAGACTTCAGGTTCTAGGCCCTACATTTTGACATGTTTTATGAGCTTTTAATCCTTATGGACAATCTTAGCAACATGATAAAGAGAGCTCAGAGAATGCTGATCTACATTATGTCCAGTAGGGTTGTTGACTGCAAGTCAAGTCAGTATGGAATCAGGTTTGGCAAACTAAATCTTGATAAGGTTTGAAATAAAACAGTAGCTCTTCAATCACTGGCTTTTGTTTGGCTGATCAAAGGCAGAGGAATGTAACTTTATTGTGAAGCCTTATTTTGTAAGCCATAAGGGATCATCTAAACATGAAACATGTAGCAATAATTGTCTAAATTGCACACCAACTTGTAAATACTACGGCTCTTTGTACTGTACTTATGGAATCCAGCATACCTCTACTACTGACTGTATTAACCATTATTGAGTTAGGAACAAAGCAAAATGCATATATGATACTGAACTCTACCATTTCAGATTCCACGATGAGAATCTAAACTCAATTTCATACACAATTCACAACCAAACAAGAATGCCAATAGTAAATAAAACAAAGAATTAAAAATGAAATGAAAATATCACCTGCAGTAAAAAAGTTATTTTTTTAAAGACAATTATTTAAGTATCTCTATATAACATATCATATGAAGCACAGTACGGAAAATATCCAGTGCAGACATTTCTTGGCTTCTATTGCAAACATCCTCTTCTATCAGTGTTCAAGGCCAGGCTGGACAAAGCCTTGCGTGGCATGGTTTAGTGTGGGGTGTCTCTGCTGATGTCAGGGGGATTGGAACTGGATGATCTTAAGGTCCTTTCCAACCCTAACGATTCTATGATTCTATGATTTTATTCTATGGAAACAGAAACACAAAACTAAACAGAGAAGTTTTTCTTGAACTATTGGTAATCTGCTTTTGCCTCTCCATGCCCTTATTTGATGATGTATATATTTGAGAGTTTACTTGCATCGTACATTTTCAGCTGTACTTCAGAAACAACAGTATTATTACAGTATAACAATAATACAAGAAGTTTAAAGCCTGAAAAGCTGTTTACGCTAATGATTTTTTTACTGTGAGTACTACCTGTTTCCTTTTCCTGTCCACCTTTCTTATCTATATAAATGTATTGTAATGCATTGTAGTATTGATGGGATTACTTCTACAAGGCAATAATTTCCATCTAGTAGGAGAATCTCTTTATTTACACCATTTTTAAACATTGTCTGAAAGGTGAGCTTAAAATATATGGATCAAATTCTTATGTTCAACTTAACTTTTATTCATGAATATTCTTAGGGATTTATCCTAGTAAAAATATCCTTCAGGTTTTTCCAGATAATTTATCACAGATGCCAAAACTACCAACCACTTCATTTCCTAAGTATTATTTGTCACCATCCATGAAGGTGTTTAAAAGACTTGTAGATGTTGGTCTGCAGACATCTTTGTCAGTGACAGTGCGCATGTTAGCGTCATAGACAATGGGATTGAGTGCGCCCTCAGTAAGTTTGATGACACCAAGCTGTGTGGTTCAGTGGATACGCTGGAGGGAAGGAATGCCATCCAGAGGGACCTTGACACACTTGTGAGGTGGGCTGATGCCAACCTCA
>JBCJKH010019709.1:0-17010 GCA_039877255.1 Loriculus beryllinus
AAAAAGAAAAAGAAAAAGAAAAAGAAAAAGAAAAAGAAAAAGAAAAAGAAAAAGAAAAAGAAAAAGAAAAAGAAAGAGAAAAAGAATAAAAGAGAAAACCTCAGTTGTCAAGGCATACAGCTGCAGCAGTGTTAAGTTCAGCAGCTGAGTGCTAGGTCAAGGTGTACAGATGAGGGTTATGGACTTCTCATTTCCTCATGCTCTTCTAGTGAGGAGGGGCACGAGAAGCTAGGAGGGAACAGAGATAGGACACCTGACCCAAACTAGCCAAACAGATATTCCTTACTACAGCACATCATGCCTATTATATAAAGTGGGGGCAGTTGGCCAGGAGGGGTAGATTGCTGCTTTGGTCAAGCTGGGTATCTGTCACTAAATGGTGAGCAGCTGTACTGTGCATCCCTTGGTTTTTTCCAGGGGCATGGTGGGTTATTCCCTCCTCCCTCTCTCTATTTCCTCTTACTATTATTATTGTTATTGCTGCTGTATTATCCTGTTTCACTTTTATTTCAATTATTAAACTTTTCTTCTCTCAATACACAGTTTTTTACCATTTTTTCCAGTTCTCCTTCCATCCCACTGGAAAGGGGGGGTGAGTAAACAAAAGGCTGCATGGTACTTTGTTACTGGCTGAGATTAAACCATGACATGATTGGACAAAACTGGCCCCAGCATTTGCCCCTGCATTTTGTCACATGCCATATGTGCCAAAGAGTATGCTATTAATTGTAGGCAGCACTCAGGTACAAGACCTCAATCTGTTAAACTTAATAATAAAAAATAAAAAAAAAAAGCCCTAGAGAGCAAGCTTATTTCTAGAGAGGTGGAAAGAGTTCAGCAAAGCAAAATTGCAATCAGGGGACTTAGATTCTCCATACAGACAGTTCAGAAAAAAGTGCAAAGGTAAAGTTCAATTCCCAAAAACTTGTAAACCAGCAACAATTTGGCATATCAGTAGTAGGTTGAACATGTTAGATTTGTGGAGTGCCCTCCTGAGCTGCTTCCTAGACCTTGTCACTCCATGCACCAGAACTGGGAGAGCATTAGTGACCATAACCACAGTGCAGCATCTGCTGATTTTCAGGGATGAATGAGCAGGTGACTGTACCTTGTGCTTTTAATCCATGAGGACACTGCACACAGTATAAATGTGCATGTTTTGCAAGATTTTTATTTTAAAACTTTGTATTTTAAAAGGGATAAACAGAAATCTAAGTTGGCATTTGAAACCTAGCAGGGATTCTCATCTACCTCTAAAATCCTTCTAGACAACTAGATTCACCTTTCAACCATCACTAATACCACCGTGCAAAGTTCCAGTGACCAAAATCAAGGTGGTAAAATAAAACCTGTCAAACAGAATAATTTCTTCTGTTGCAATAGCCCTGTCCATAGAAGACTCTTGTGTTTACTGCTAAAATCCTTCCTAAGCTGCCCACAGTAGCAACAGAAATGTTTAAGATGGGTAATTGATATTGATTCTAGCAGCCACTATTCACTTGAGTGTGCAAGAGGCAAACAGCAGCAGGACCAAATTGCCTTTTCTTTTAATGTCTCCTGACTGCAAGTAGAAATCTATGCATTCACTCACAGATTTAATATCCACTTATCCCATCCCAATGAGTTGTAAATATTATAAGAAGAAAAAGAAAAGTAGTAGTCCAAAATAGAAGTCCTGCATTTCCCATCTTGCTGTCCATGCCCTTACATACTGCTCTCTTCTTCTGATTTATGGAAGCTCCAGTTAATAAGGCACACAACACAATAACTTTCATTCTATCTATTTCCTTTGTGAAAGAAAATGCTTTCCAGAAATATTCATATTGCAAAGATGGTGACTTTTAACATTTTGGAAGTACATAACCATTACACAGGGGAAGATTCCTATCTATATTCATGTTCTTGGGCTCCCTTGAGTGCCCCAGCTGTCGTTGTCTGCATTGTCTGCACCACAAATGCTTGAGGGAATACACTGGGAATAGTACATAGCTCAGTATTGTGTTGAATCTTTGCCAGAAGGTATAGGCTTGAGATTTCTGCAGTTTAAGAAGTACAGAGAGAGAATGGGATATTACAGCCCTTGCATGAATGCTCTTTCTTATTCCATGAAGGACTATGCAGAATTTACACAAAGATAAACCAATCTGATCTGACTGTAGGTACTTAGGGGAATGTCTGAAAAATGCATTCTGTCAAGATGGCTAAAATGTATTTGAATATTTATGGATTGATGCTTTTTATTCACCCATATTTCTCACTGGAATAAGAATGAACCTTTACAAGATTTAGAGAACACCTCAAGAGCTAAATCTTGACCTTTTGTTCAGCCTATTCACCAGCTGCAGGTAGCAGGACATGCTCTTGGAAGAAAGCCCATGAATGCTCAAGCATGCGTTACACAGCAAGGTGCACTGTATCCTTTAGACTACAAATGTGAAATTTGCAGGCTATAAGCATACACAATGATTTGACCTCAATAATTTCGATTTGGAGCTTCTCCTTTGCTATATACATATGCTTGGAGTTTATTCCCTGCAGAAGCATAACCATTCTGACAGTTAAACATAACTTTTTCATAGTATAAGTGTAATACACCAAGATATCATTATCTTGTTTATAGGAAAATAGAACCTAAATAAGACTTTTGGTTTGCATAGCTGACGCTTTCTAAAGAACCACTTGTGTTACATGTAAGCATTTTTTGAACAACATGAGTGGGTGTGGGTATTAAGTATCTAAGCAAGACAAGGAATGTAGGTGATAATTTTGGAAATGTTTCCAAAATTATTGGGAAGAAAAGAGAAGTATAATTAATCTTTTCTCTGGTGTTATATACAAAGGATACAACTGTACACTGCAATGACCAAGAAAGAAATTTGTTCAAAATTTGCTAAAACAGCATTTTATGAGGCCACAAATAAGCCTTCTGCTCTCATTCCTCCTCTTTTTCTTTCTCTTCCCTTTTGCTTTCTTAATCTATGTGAATATAAATATATATTCTCTTAACACCAGTTTGGGGAAAGGAAGTCCTATTTCAATTTTGTAGAGACAGGAAAGAGTAAATGTAAAGGCCAGGGTCACAAAAGAAGTCTGTGACTGAGCCAGGTAATGGAATATGTTTTTCAGAGTTTCAGTTCAGTACTTTATTCACAAGATATTTCAGGCTCCTCATAAAGATTTGTCACCAGCAAATGAAGTGCTGTTGACAGCTGGATAAAAATTTCTTCATTTTACAGATGGTGGAAAGATACTTAAAAAGTTTCAGGAGCATGCATATGAAAACTTGAAAATTAAAAATTACAGAATAACATAACCCTGTAAATCACAAAGCAATACAGTGGGTAGTATTAAAAATAATCAAGAAAGAAGTCATATGGGCTTCATGAAAATTTTGCACTAATACTATAACACATCTGCCCAAGTTATTGGCAAGATCTTGACTCCTTTACAGCTGTTTATGCCAGACCTTGTCAACAGATATGCTTTACATGATGCAATGGCAGAAAACAGCTTAGACAGCAGGCAGAACTACACTGGTTGTTCCAGACTTATTAGACACCAGCTGAGCAGCCCTGCAACACACTTCAGCTCAACTCTGGAATACTCCAGCAACAACACATCAAGGACCTTAGCACTGAGGATGCTTCAGAGGAACATAAAGGGCTTACAAATGCTTGGTACCTATTTACCATGTGAAAGAGGGAACTGGGGAGAAGTTGATCTGCTAAGGCAGATTCTTGTGAGCTTTGCCTAAAGATCTGGATAGCAATCTAGACCTTTCAGGTCCGGGGACCAACTGAAACATGCAAGGAGAAACATGCTTAAGTAAACCAATATGCAGTTTGCCTATGGTATCTTGAAGCCAAAAGCAGCTAGAGTACCTTAAAATCTCTTCTCAACTTAGATCCTCTCTCCATGCACAGGAAACCTAGTACTGTGAGCAACACAAGATGTAAAAAGGCTAGATAATGAAAATATGCCCTATTTTTTCCTGTATTAATAGTAGCTGGACAATTTGGGTTGGTTTTGTATTCTATCAAAACATCAGGTTTGGAGAAATAGGAAAACAACTGGGTTTTTTTAACTGCCTTCAAAAGAAGTTGTTAGGTGGTGCCAAGAATCTCTTGGAACTTTCTGCTGTAATTAAATACAGAAAATGAATCCTGCTTTCTATTCATTTGCTCCATATGAGGAGCAGAGAGCTTAAGATCAAGTGAGGGAGAGAGTTTATTTTAAAGTAAATCAATAAGGTTCTCAAAATGTCCTCCAGAACCCAAGACAGGTCACCCTCCATCTTTTCACTCAGAGTATTTCTCTCCTCCTTCTGTTTGTAAAAAAAAGTCATTGAGAGATAACTGCCCTAAATGTAATTCCTTGGTGTGCAGGTAGAGATTAGGAGAGCTAGACCATAAACTTCTGATGTACAATCTCCAGCACTAAAATTGCCCCATTAAAGCTCATGGATTATATGTAAAATAGCGTTAAATTTTAAGCCTTAAGAATTTTGCAGTTCTGGGGACAGATCTCTTTATCTGGGGCTTCCAAAGAATGTTCAACTCTACGAGCAAGTTGCTCAGAAATCAGGTGTGCAGAACAAAAGGTAAAATGCATCTGGTTCACATTCGTGTAAGAATCAGGGAAACTTTTTCTGGATGCTTTTTAATTTAGGTGACGTAAGAATTTCCTCAGTTCCAGTATAAATAAGTTTTTCAAATCCATAGTTAATCTGAGAAGTAGAACAGGATACATAGTCTATATGTTATACATATAATTTCAACAGAAAAAACCCAGTTTATTTGTTCTATTAAACATACCCAACTTGTATTTTCTGAGTCATATCATGTGTATTCTTTCCGCTTCAGCAGTCCCACTGCTGTCTTTATGACACCTCAGTACCTACACAAGTCCTTCACATAAGTAAAGCCAGGAGAAACCTGTTATTTGAAAACCGGAGATCACCCATTTGGTTGTTTCAGCTTTTAGTTTGCTTTCCAACAAAATCTATATTCTTTTCTTTCCTCCTAGCAGATTACACCTCTGCAGATTACATGTGAAAGAAACATTCTCCAGTCTAATTTGTAAGGACAAAAAGGCTTCAAAAGCACTGAGAGCAATGTGGCTGATGCAAGCAAAAGCAAAGATAATGTCAGTGTGCTGTTAACAAGAACATTGTTGAAGAATAGAGAGTTTTGTTTTCATGCATAGGCCCAAAGGAGGAAAATACTGTGTTAGCATCATGTTTCAATAAAGACAGGCCTCCAGAGAAACAGCTCAAGTGAACAAGAAAGTAAGAAGCAAGCTGTGCTGGAACTCTCCTGAGGGTGGAAAAATGTTCTTTCCATTCTGACTTGCCTTCCATTTAGGATAATAAGAAAATAACTTTGTTTCAGTCAATGCCACTATACGCCAGGCCAAGCAAACATATTCAGTCCAGCTAGTGAGTACCATGCTACTCAATACTTTTTTTCACTTTAGTTTCCAGTCTAAACTGTCTCATGTATGTAAGCATGAAAACTTTTGAAAGCATAAAACAATAAGGAAAAGCAATATTGAACGCATGACTGGAGTTACATGGTTCATCAGAATATTCATACTGAAGGTAAAAACGTGAGAAAAAGCACTAGTAGAGCATAAATATATGTCTCCAGCACAATCAAGAAGAGGAAATAAAGACAGAGATAACAGAGTATTACTTAGCATGTGTGGTTTGGTTTAATGACCAAAGTGTATAGTTAAAGATGAATATGCAAATAAAAGGTATACGTACAAATTACAAAAATCAGAAAAGAAGCAAAAACTAACTAAGATATTTGAAATTCCAAATGATTTTGAAAACTGCTTGCTAACAATATTTTATCCAAACAAGGAAAAAGTAACATTTCTGGAAGTTTTGGGTTGGTTTTTATGCTAATGACAAAATAGGAAGATTGAATGATAAGTTAATGAATCTTTAAATCCTTTTTGTCTGCAGAAATTACATTTCAGCACCCAGAAATTCTTACTATAGTCATTATTTATAGACACTGGCTGAGATTTCATTTCAGGAAATAGGGTTTATATTCTTCTTTTCACCCATGAGTTGGAGGAAATCTCTTGGGTGCTTCAGCTCTCTCATCTGCAAAGAGATGAGATTAAATTGTTTCATGTGGTGACTGAGCCACTGACAAAAAGCAATACATGAAGACAAAGTGTTAATATAAAAGTACAAAAAATATGTAAGTTACGAAAATATATTTGGCACCAAGTAATTTGCTCTTTTTTAAGATTCACATGCAGTAAGCTTACTGATGCAATCACAATAATGAAACAATTTGAGCTGATATCTAAAATATGATTAAGCAGTTCCATAGTAAAGAATGAGCAGATTTTCTCTCAAATACTAATTTGAACAATCAATTGTAAATTTCTTATTAGAGCTATTCAGGAATATGTTTTCATTTTAAAATTCTTAGAAAATACAGAGGTAAGCAAAAGAAATATATTTTGTAGGATTTCGCAATGACTTATCCAGTTTCTGATAAGATTCAGATTTTCATTTCATAATGAAATGAGAATAAGGTACTTAACACACTTACAGTATGTGTTTTCTATGTTCAGTGTAATTGAAGAGAACTGCAAACCTGAAGTAACTCCATTCAAGTCATCTGTGTCCCTGTGGTTTTATATTAATGAACCTGAAAGTGAAAACTGGCCTCAAATGGCCACCATTCCCACCATTTTTTTTCTTCTTGTTTCCAAATGGATGCTCATCTCTCTTGAGTCTACTTGTACCTTTCTGAAAATGTGTCCAAAGGCAGCTGTTCTCTGCTACTGCCTCGTGTTTCAAGGAAACAGCAAGAATTCGTAGCCACATGCAATGCACTAGTGAAAAAAAATCTTGGGGTTTTTGCTGCAAAGAGTAGGAGTTGGTGGGCTTGATTTCCCAGAGATCTGTAAATGGGTGACAAACATCAATGGCTGTTTCATCAGATTGCTTTCAGGCATTGAGCAGTCGGGAACTGTGCCACCTGGGAGCCCAACTTGCCTTTTCATGAGGAAGCCAGAGAGCCTAGCCACTTTCACCTGCATGTGCCCAGTGGATTTCTCTATAGATTGCTAAGTAGGATATTCAATGGACAATGTGAATGTGAAATATTTTCTTAAGGTGTTGGCAATGTCTTTTACTTCTTCTAATGTTAGAAATCTGTTTGAAGCACACCCTAACCCTGTGTTAGAGATCTGTTTGAAGCATCACATCCTTTTTTCCTCTCTTCTGTGAATTTCAGGCAAATTGTATTGCTTTCAATAAAAATCTGATGGAACAGAAACTTAGCAAAATCTTTTCTTGTTTTTTCTGTTATTATTTTCTTTCCTCAAGAGCTCCTGCTTCAGTTATTAAACTTTTCAGAGGAGAGGGGGGAAAAAAACCAGAAAAAGTTGTGCTGCTAGCTATTTTTATGTGTTGAAATTTCAATAGGCATTTCTAATGGAAAGGTTGAAAATGTGATCTTTCCAAGAAAGCACTGTAAAATCATCTGAGAATATCTCAAATAGAAAATAATTTATTATACTAAGAGAAAATCTACACTTATCCAACTTCTTCTGAATAAATCAGTCACAAGGAAGTGTGAGAGGATCTTACTGAAATGACAGCTATGTCACACAGCCCAGAATTTAATTCCTTCAATTCAAGACTCCTTTGGTCCAACTGATAATGTACTTCTAATGATGGCAGAGTGGATAGTCTTCTTTTTCGTATACTTTTGCATTTGGTAACTTGAATGGAAAAGGTTTTAGCAAAACAATCTTATAAGCTTTTAAAATGACACTTTTGATAGAACTTCGAGTATACTCTCCTGTTGAAAGACAGGTTGGGGTGCTTTATTGTTATATAGAATATTTTGTATTTCCCAATTGACTTGCTATAGCTAATATATATTTTTAAAAGATCAAATTACTGGCTTTCATCAGCAACATAGTATCATTTTGAAATGTGAGAGAAACAGAAATGGTTGAAGAATATCATATTCTAGCTCCTATTTATTATGTAAAAAGGGCATAACTTTTGTTATAGTTTTACTGGCCTTGAAAAAATATATACTTGGAAATGTAGTTTGTAATGTTGAGCCTTTTCCTGAAATGCAGCTAGCTAGAATGACAAATTCTTATTTAACAGATTGTTGTGTGCATCCAATTCATACTATTAACATACATTCTCAAGCCTTTTGCAGATAATTTTTTTGAAATAGGCTGGAAATAATCATTCATTTTTAATAAACACTGACAATAAAAAGAATTCTACTGGCCAAAAGTAAGCAACCTGGTGTGAATATTTATCAGTTTTCTCCCAGAATGAACCTTCCATTAAAGTTTTGAATATTGTTATTTCCAAAAGTTTATTTTTTTTTATTAAAAATCTGTGGACAATTTCTAAACTCTGCATTACTGTTATTCCCCATACAGATGCTATAGGAGAGTTCAGACATTATGACCAATGGCCATTTTTGTTTATAACAGAGGAGAGACAAGATAGTCTTCTGCTAGAAAAAATTAGATGACTGGACTTTTTTCTATATTTATTTATATTTCATAATGGAACAGACCCACATAGAAATACATTAACCTGATAGCAACCCATTTTAACTAACTAAAATTCATTAATTTTTCAATGAAAGTTGAAATATTTCTTATTATTAAAGAAGACAAATACTTTTCATTCTTAGACACATACATGCATGACTTGCAGCTTCACTAAATGTAAACTGTCATGGTAAGACTTTTCATATGATTTATACCTATCAGGCTTGTTTTTATCATCTTTTGTGATGATGTTTAGCCATTTTAGAGAATGAAATCAAGGGAAAAATGAATGTTGGGGGGGTTTCTTTGGGGTTTGTTTGTTTTTTAATGTGGCTGCCACTGTTATACACTGGTAAGAACTGAAATTTTGTAGATCATCTCTAAAGCACAGATACTTCTTCAGATGTTTTGGGGTAAAATTTGCTCCAGATTTGCCTTTGATGAAGGCAATTTCACACACTCTGCAGAAAGCACACTTCATGCTAAATGCCCTGAAGCTCACACATGAGCTTTAGATAATTGAGAGCTTGCATTCCCTTCAGTTTCATCTCTGAGCACCTGTAACTATGACCACCAATAACTGCTTAATACTGCAGATTTCTGTAAGAAATGTAGGCACCATCCATCTCCTGCTTCATGTTTCCCCAGCAGTGAGGAGAACGCTCTGAATATTCTGCACTACATTAGCTGTCTTTTAGGAAACTATCCTCCTGTTTATAAGCTGTTTAGCAATTGCAATTTGTGGATGGATATTTAGCAAAGAATGGCCATGTTCCTAAGTCAGCAAGTGTCTACGTGGAGCTTGACACGAATAGAGGATGAAGAAGGCAGTGGGTAAAGAAGCAAAAGCAACAGTGCAAGCCAGATGAGAAGAAACTGGAATATGCTAAGACACAACAGTGAACTCCTAGCAAGCTTTAAAGGCTAGGTCCTCATACGCTTAATTTAACCAATTGTAACTAGTTACTGTGTGCTTCACTGTATATGCATCCAATCTCAATACTGCAAGCCATTAATTAGGTATCCATATATCCATGTGTATCCAAATACAGCAAGTTATTGTACATGTATACAAGTATAATACACTAAGTATTCAATTATAATACAGCAAGCCGGTGAATTAATACAGCTAGTTATTGTATATGTACCTGTATTATGTATCCATTTATAATACAGCAGGCTATTGTAAGCAGGTGCAGACAACAGTATAAAAAGGATAGATGCTTTGTAATAAATGGCTTTGATCTGATCACATTGATCTCTGACTGAGTCCACTTTTTCTGCAGCAGCACTTGACCCTAGGGAAAAGGCCATCACTCCTGTGACCCCAGTGGGAGTAGGACAAGAAGATGACTGACCTTTCTATGGAAAATATAACTGTTAGACCTATGGGTGATCTAAAGGAGAATTGAGAAGCGTTAGCTGCTATGACCAAAATGAGAGTGTAAAGTAAGGGGCATGAGCTAGTATCCAAAGCTCTTAAAAGAGTCAGGGAGAAGCTGAGATGAGGCTATGGGGTACACTTGATAACCACTTAGAAAAGGGGAAAGGTGAAAAGATGGCAGCAATGAGGAACCAGAAGCTGAGAGTAGAAAAGTACAAGTGTCTGGTTAAGGAAACTGGAGCTAACATGAGGCATCTAAGGAGAGGATAGAAACCACTAAAGTGAGGAGAGTGAGACCAGGGGAAAGACTCAGGAGGCAAAAATTACCATGGGCAAGAAAAAAAGAATAGGGTTTGAAGTTCAGTGTGTCGTATATGCTAATCCCACAAATAAGAACAGAATTCAGAGTCTTGCTTTTCTCTATTTTTCTTTTTTTTTTTGGCAGTTTGGAGGACTAGACGGAAATATAGCTTACTGCTTTATCAGCTACTGCATTAGCTCACATAACAAAAACTTGTGCAGTGGATCAATAGCCTCTACAGTGTTGATGATTCACATGGCTGACAGCATAATTCAGTTTATTCAAAAAATCCAAATTAAACCAAAACCAAACAAACAACAAAACCCAAAACCCAACCAAACAAAACTCAAAAAAAAACCCAAATGATAACCCCAAACCAAACAAGCAAAAAAACCCTAAACCCAAAATGTAAACCAAACAAAAATCACACCTGGGGGAACTTCACACATGCATGCATGCACATATAAAATTTTAATTGAAAGAATATTCTTAAACAGACAAAATTTAATTCATCACATTTGGGATGAGCCAGAATCATTACTACCATTGTAAAATTAATTTAACCCTTTTGTATGTTAAAACCATATATCTGGAGGACTTTTTCCACTGAGTTCCAGGAAAAAAAGCCTGTTTGTATTGAAGAGATCAGGACTAAAGATAAAACATGTTGTAGTAATGACTGGGCAATTGCTGCTGGTCTCCTATTTCATGGCAGGGAGCAATAAGCAGGTACTGAGGTCTGCTCTTGGAGATCACTCTAATTATATGTTCCTTATTTTCTGAGTGTCTGATTTAAGATATCGGTGGCCTAAGTTTCAGAGCTGTTGTGAACTCATGGCTGCACATGAAGTCAGTGTGAACTGTGCTGAGATATGTGAGTGTTATGCGATATTAGAGACAGACAAGATAAATCCCAAATCTTTCAAGCTAAAGTTTAAAGTAACAGTTCTTTCGACAGCAACCTCTGCGCCTATCAGTCCCCATCTGCTTAGAAAAGACAAAAGTAAAGCCTTTTATCGTAGTGTTGTCAGTATACAGACATTATTGTTTATGAACAGCTCATTTGTGAATACGATCAGCCCCAAAGAAATATCTGTGAGAAAAATCAGTTCTCTGGAGGCAGAGGACATTGAGCCAAACAGTACATAGCAGTTCTTATTAGGGAAGCACTGCGTATTCTGCATAAGCCCTGTGTTACATAC
Organism: Loriculus beryllinus; assembly: GCA_039877255.1. Lineage (NCBI taxonomy): Eukaryota > Metazoa > Chordata > Aves > Psittaciformes > Psittacidae > Loriculus > Loriculus beryllinus. The sequence continues at coordinate 11,447 of JBCJKH010019709.1, forward strand.
AAGGGGAAAAACAACAACAATAAAAGGGGGTTAGAATGCATAAACAAAACGGACATAGATGATGACAACCTCTAGTTTCAATCTAGCATTACCTAAGCAATAAGTAATCCAATTTGCAATGTACTGATGCTATTCTAACCTTTATTTATTTCCTATGTACAACCTGAATGAAGGTAATGTTACATATCAGAAATGTTCCTAATTTTTGAAGATTAATTTTAACAGCAGCTACTATTGTAGGGAACATATATTCCATTATCTTGTGGCTCTGCAGTGCATGAATCCTTCACATATTTATGGAGTTAATGTGTGTCGCAGAATCAGAGAACCAGAGGTTGTTCATTGTTAAATTCACCTTAATTATTTTGAATATTGGATATGAATTCTTGTAATTTTATCAAATTTAAAAAATTTGAATATTTCATATTTCAGGCAATTTCTTTTCTTTTTCATTAAGTTTACATAATTTAACTTATTTCAAATATTTCCCCCCAGATTTCTATGCCATTCCATAAATAAGCCCTGTGTAAAGAAATAACACAACACAGATTGTCTTGTTTAGCAAAACTGTATTTGCTAGGCAATATTTAGCTCAACAGATTACTGCAATAATTGTTCACCTAAAGAAAACAAAGTCTGCTCTTGAGAGGAGAAGAAACACTTTGACACTCAAACCACATCTCTGCAGGAAGTCTAAAAGTCAAAAATATTTTGCTTCCGTTTCTAGTAAGCTCATTAGTCTCCCTGGCTTCATGTAAGTTACGGGAAAAGTGGATGAAATTTGGCCTCTGAATAGGACTCAATGGTCATTTTATATTTGATATAGGTCAATTCAGAAGGTCATACAGAGAGGCACAGTCAGCATTCACATGAGTGTTCTGGTTTGTATGTCACACTTTCTTAGAGTATACGCTGTTTCTTTTTTAGATGCATGTGCTTATTAAGTCAGAAACCCCCATGGTCTCTTTCTTCATTACTTCACAAATAATGCCTATTTTTTTTTTCCTTTTTTTTTTTTGGGGGGGGGGGGGGCTACCTTTTTTTCAGCTTAGTTTGGTTCCTTCTCTGTTTTTCTTTTCTTCTATTTCATCAAATATAGTTTGGCAAAAAAGGTTAACAACATTCAGCAGTCCTAATGGCAACGATCAAGGACTTGCAAAGACACGTGCCCTTTATGTTGTCACACAGGTTTTAGGTCGCCTGCAAAGTGCGTACTATGAAAAAGTCCCAGAAGCATTGATAACTGATGAATACTCAGAAACATTAAGAAATCGGAGAGACACAATATATGTTCATTCAAATGTGTCTGTAAATCATGCATATAATCATACAGCATAGCCCTGTTGTCCAGCGCTTTTATCAAAGAAGCACCCCGTGTAAGACTGAATTATACAATTCCCACAATAGCTCTTCTAGTTAAACAAACCACTTAACACTACAGAGTATTTACATTGTGCTCTAACTCTCATGAAGATAAAAGTTATTCAGTGCTTTTTGTGATTCTTGCGGGGAGCAGTTATCTGATAAATATGTGTATTAATTCAGTTTTTACAAATAAGATTTACTAAATCCTTTTCTTTCAGTATTTTAATTTCATGGCTTAACACTTCATCTGTGTGCTTTAACTTATCTAGCAGCAGACAGTGATTGTGGATACTCCCAACACTCTAGTTTAAAGTGCTGCAGGGTGCAGTATTGACCCTTTCTTTCGGCTCATTCAGAATTACTTTCCAGTATCCTAAGATGTGTAGCAAGTTGGTTGAAATGAATTGCTAAATCACTATCCTTCTCATCCTCACTTGTGCCTTTCCTTGTATTCTACTTTTATACACTGCCACTATTGCATCATCTCAAAATTCAGATGGAAGATCTTGGAGGTAAAGGTCATGACTTCCTGAAAAATCCAATTCCCTTTATTCTCCTCAAAATAGTAATAAAAAAGGTACCAAGCAAAAAGAAAAAACAGCTTTGCTGAGACATTACTTCTAAATACACCTGCACTTACCCAGCTTTCAAAGAAATTAGTTTTAATTTATTAGGATTAATAGGAGATATACCCTGAACAACAAAAAAAATCTCCTACAAACTCACAGTGAGGACATAAATGAAGAAGGAAGTGCAGCCAGCAGCTCAGCAATGCCCTTGCATGGAGCTGTAGCTCAGACGTGCAGTTGGTGTGAGTAGTGTGTTGCTAGCAGTCATGATACCTTAGAAACCAGAACTTAGAGCACTATCCTCTGGCCATACAAATCAATATTCTGTTGAACTATGTAAAACTCAGAGTCAGAGAGTCATCTGATACAAAACTTTCTGCATGCATTAATTTGAGTGGAGTTCAGCCAAGCTATGGTCTGAGGATTTGGATTAAGTTTAATCTATTCTTACGTATGGGGCAATCACCATTGATTAAACATTATAATTTGTATGATATAAATGCATCTGAATATAATTTTTACTGGACTTTCCTTAGCTAATTTTCTTAATGATTTTGCACTGTCAAAGGAACATTTTTAGATTAAATGGCATGACAATGAAGAAGAGGCATTTGTTCATGCTGGCATAAATTTCTGACAACAAAAGTTTCTGGATAAAGCTCATAAGTATCTGCAAAGGACTACAGTCCTTTTTGGATAATGTCCAGTGTTAAGTCCAGACATGAAATTCCTTTCAATATATTAGTCTGTGAATATTCCAGAGAGATCACAAAAGTAACATTTATAACATGAGAAGCAGAGAAGATAGGATTTAGGGCCTGAACAAAGTTATAGTGGTTCAATAGCTCAGAGTTGAGAATTCTGCCTCTCTTTATGTCACTTAGATCATATGATGAAGATTAAGTCCTCGAGCAATGAGCTTAGTCACATTCCTTTACCATCTACTTTACTGTGCTAAACCTTCACCTTCCATATAAAATTTTCCATTCACATAGGTAAAATCAACTCATCACACACCTGGAAATAAGTCACCTGTCAAAAACAAACAAACATCTTGTGAGACCCCATCTGCAGTGCTGTGCTCAGTGCTGGGGCACCCAACACAACAGAGACATGGACCTGCTCAAGTGAGTTCAGAGGAGGGCCATGAAGAAGATCAAATGGCTAGAGCACCTCTCCTATGAAGGAGTGTTCGAGGCCAGATTGGATGGGGCTTTGAGCAACCTGGTCTAGTGGAAAGTGTCCCTGACCACGGCAGGAGGCTTGGAACTAGATGATCTTTAAGATGACCCCTTCCAACTCAAACTATGATGCTATGAAAAAATTGCATAAGTGTTTTTGAAAGGTGTTCGCAGAAGGAATGCCTTTTTACAGTCTATCATTTAAGATATGCACATGAATTACTGATGTTATAGTTTTATAGTCATATGGAAATTACAAGAAGATTTGGTTTGTGAATCTTTTACAGTAAAATCCACACAGTACCTGAACTTTAAATTTGAATTTGTAGTATTAATGCCAGCTGGAGAAGTCCTACTTTTCAGTAAAGCTAATGGAGATGCAAAAGGCTATTTTTTCATATTTATAATCAGAAAAAAAACCCAACACTAAATTTATTACTTTAGAAAAACCATGAACCTTAATTTACAGTTACTCTAGGAACTACTTATCATGGCTCAGTTAAACCATTTCAAGTCCTGTTTTCATGACTAGTGAGATATAACAAGCTTCACCATAAAAAATAAAGGACAAATTAAAGATCTTTATCACTCTCAACTGGTCACTATTATACACAATTTCTTCTAATTGTTAGAGAAGGGCAGCATTTCCAAGCCTCAAAATAGGCTGAATGATAGTATTTGACATTACTCATGATTTAACATATAATTGTAAGATTAATTAGCATTTGACCTATGGGATCTGTTAAGTTATGGTCTAGTTGAAATGTTACTTCTGAACAGATGATTATTATGAATCTCACCATCAGGACTTCCTTCTTGCTTATCAACTCTCCCTCACACACCAAAAATCTCCAGACATCTCTCTCCTAAAAAATCTTTAACTAGCAAATTATTTGTTGGCTCAAACACACATCAAAATGTTACACTCTAGCTTAAGTAACCTTAATAAATTTAGATTAAAATTATACATGATATAACTTGTATATACGATATATATAGATAGATAGATACTTAGGATATGTTTTTAATGAAAAGAGACTCATTCATCCCACACTGTCAGCTGTGGCTCCTTTGTCCTGTGATATGGTCAGATCTAGACATCAATCACCACTGCCTACACTTCTGAATAGAATATATATCTACAAAATTATGTATGCATATCGCATCTAAGTACTTTAATAGTTCTAATAATAGGGCTGTTTTCAGTGCCTCATGTATTTTTTGTAAAAAGCAATACATTAAAAAATTATAATTTTGAAAAATAAAAGTAAACTTGTTTATTTTAATCTCCTTCAGTAGTAATGGTGCAGTTGATATCCATAATGTACTAGAATATATAAACAGTTTACTTATGATTATAGTAACAAAGTTTATGACTGGAAGGATAAATATGCTATAAAATGAGGTTGTACTTTTCATGTACTTGATAACCAGAAATCTCTACTTTCCCTAGATTTTACATTTGGTCCTCCTTGCCTATAAATGTGATTTTCCAGCTCCTTGCAAAGCTGCATATCAATCAAATGTCAGCACTTACTAGATTAACCACCATGACATTACCGATAAGGAGGGGAAATAATCCTCCCATCTGTAATGTGACTTGGTAAGTAAGCAGTGACAAAGGAATCAGAGAAAAAAAATGCATTTCTTCAAATTTTCTTAATGTGTATTGGAGAAAAAGATTACAAGTTTTGCTCATTGTAATGATCAGAATTCTGAGTCAATGGACATTTCAGTGTAATCCTGAAGATAACACACTAAGAATTTAATCTAAAGGTATTTTTAACTGTAGTATGTCCCCTCTTCAGCCAATGCTAATATTAAGTGGCAACCATCGTCAAGATGCAAAGAAGAAAAGAAAAACAAAGAAGCAGAGTATTGTCTGAAAACTTTAAAGTCTCAATAAATAATTTATGAAAGCAGAAATAGTTTCCTTTAAATAGCTAGTAAGACTCCAAAGTAAGTTAAGCTTAACTTTCTTATGCAACCAGTACATTTCCTATCTTGATTTGATACTCCTGACATGAAAGCACACTTTGTTATCCTATCAAACTGACCCTATTAACTTACTGAGTTGATAATTAGGACATAAATCACATATTTTAATGAAGAAATTTTGTTCTTTTAAAAAAAAAATGTTCACTAATAAAGAAGCTGCATTAAACACATTGTGCAGCCTAGAAGGACTGTGAGACTGAAGTCTGTCTGGCTGCGCTGATCACTCACTTAGATTTTCATCCTGGTATTTCCTCCCCAGGTAAAAGATAAATATGCACCATTACATTTTACCTGTTTTGCAAAGGACAGAAAGTTCCATATTGTTAAAAAAACAATCATGGGTTTTGAATGAGGTACCCAGTGAATATTCAAAGAGTACTTTTTGATCATAAATTCTTCAGGTTATCACTGCTGATGTTAACTTCCACTATAACATAAATGCTTTCATCTT